>JAEQML010084392.1:0-10143 GCA_016904865.1 Pissodes strobi | reverse complement strand
ATTCTATTCAATTTTGGACCAACGAGTTCTTCGAAAAAGGCCTCGTCGGAAAGTGGCTGGCAGATATCATGGAAGCAAACAGAAACAACACTATTTTGCCTGAAAACGGCAATGCGCACAAAGCAATTTCAATAACCAACTTTGAAGAATTTTTTCGGGTTCTTGCACTGAAACATGCAATGGCAACCCTAGTGTTTATTTTGGAAATCGTGTTCCATCGCATTCAGATGAAATTCATGGTAAAGCAAAAATTGATGGGCTTATTGTATTTATTGAAACCGCCGAAGAATTATCATTAGGAAATGCTATAGGAAGTGTAGAATAAATTATATGATTCTCTGCCCATTTATTCAGCTTAATTTCTATATTTCTGCCTTAATTTCATTACAATATGTGTCCGATTATTTCCTATAGTTTTCCATATGCAATGTCATACGTTTATCCTTCCCATTATCATAACTTTCAGGCAAATTCAAAAGCTGATAAACGCTATCAATTGAATTCAACAGTGCACTGGGGTACGAAATTTCCAGCTCAGAGAAAATGTTTACAATGATTTTCCTGAAGATAGTGAAGCCTATAAACTGCTATTTTTAACTTGCAATGAAACGAATTGCTTCAAAAAACAAATCACAGGAGTTTTAAAAAGTCGTTAAGATAATTGCAAATTTGGATTTTTCATAAACATGATATAGAAATAAATGAGTTAGACTTACAACTCAGAAAATAATATGTATTACTCCATTTATATATCAACTAATGGTAATACATATTTTTAGGTACCTATTCTGTTAAATATTTTTGTTAATTTATTGACGGGCATTTAGATCAACAATGTATAATTTCAACAAAAAGTCCTTACATCTAATATATTTACAAAAAACTACAAATTGCCAATATCAACTGCTTATACCATCATACAAACATGTAATATGAACAAAATTACAAATTACTAACCCAGTGTGTGCAAACATCTCAAGAATTTAGACCGCAAATCGAAGAAATCCAAAGTAGATCTGGATATAAAATAATTAAAAGCATAATCTGTTCTGTTTGTCGGTTGGTAAAAGAAGAGAGTTGATCTCGTAGTTCGGTACGGGACATGCAGAACCCCCAGGTTGCTCAATAGAGCAGTACCAGTTAACGATATATTAAGCAAAAGTATAAAGTTGCTCTCTACGACAAGATATTTTTGTAGGCTAAGTTCCATTTCCAACATGCCGTATAACTGAGAACAATCATGATAGTCTATAGCAATATTTGACGTAGAGGCAACATAACTAACGAAACGATGCTGAACTTGCTGGATGCATACTCAAGATAGGCCCTCACTAGAGCAGAGTACAGCGACTTGATGGATGCAATGGAAACAGCTATTGATGAACCCCAGCATCCTAAGTGACTTAGCGATAATGGCGGAAATGTAGGGAATAAAAGTCAACGTGCTGTCAATCAAAATACCAAGATATTGCGGGAAGTATTACTGAACACATAATTAAAATGTAACGGATCTTTTGAGCCAGTGATTTCTGTGCGTAAGGCATTTAACCATGCCATTGATAAACACATTATAAAACAAGAGTACATCAGAATGCTGTTAAGAGAGAAACTTGTTGATCCGAATAGCCTGAACTCTATCAGTGAGATAGCTCTCGAGCCAATCAAGGAGCGAACCTGCTCACCCCTCACTTCGTTCAACTTCAGCTTCCCAATCAGGGCTTTATGCTCGATCCTATTAAACGCCTTGGACAAGTGCGTATAAATCGCATGGACGTCGGACCCGTCTCCATGGCGCCTAACACCAGTATATGAGAGAAGATTCAGCTCCGCAGACCTGCCCTAAAAGCACAAACTACTGAGGGTCATAATAGTGCTTCCCAATGATCAATAATAATATCTTAAAAAAGCTTAGGAATGGTGCTCTAAAACGGAGTTTTATCCACAATACCGAAACAGAATTATTGCACTCGACGCGCGTTTCGCTAACCATGTTAGCATCATCAGGAGATGATTAAAACTAAATTTAAAACTCTACCTAACTCGCTTTTATACTAAAAGTTTGCTTAATCAAGCGGAACCAAAGGAACCAATCCTGGAATCCCACTAGTCACGCTTGATCAACCAATACAATGGACTATACGGAATAGGCCCTCTACCTCTATTTAAACTATTCTTACATTTAATAATTTCCATACTTTCATATGCGTCTAATAATCTCCTATCAGTTATATTATGAATTAATTTTAAATTTTTAATTGTTATTCTATGATTGTTATCAAAAGCATGCTCGGCAACACTTGATTTTTCTGTTCTACCATACTTTAAATGAGCTATGTGTTCCTTGAATCTCGTTTGTATAGATCTTCTGCTGATAATACTGACTGGCCCGTAGTTTTGGATATCAGGTTTATTATTATGGTAAATGAAGAGTGAAGGCTGTGTGCATGTACGAAATATACTAAATGAAACACTTTGTATTCCATGCATAAAATTTAATCCAAAAGACCTCTAAACTAGCGTAACAGAGCGCTTTCGGACGGAGCCATCATCAGTGTTACTTGAGTGGAACAAAAAGACATATCCACGAAGAGACACAAACTACATCAAAGGATAACGGTCACATCAAAACTTAAATTACGATACATTTTTTGAAAAGGTTCACATAATTTAACAATAAACAAAGAACAGATCGACGTGGGAACCACGCTATATTGCGAAGTGCTTTTTTATGACCTTCACCCGCTCAAAAGAACACTTACTTTTTATTTATGTGATCAATAATTCTCCCCGCAATGGTATTTTGCTTGAACTTTATTCCTCACATTTCTGCCATTATTGCTAAGTCGCTTAGGATGCTGGGGTTCATAAATAGATATTCCCATTGCATCTATCAAGTTGATGTACCCTGATCTAGTGAGGGCCCATCTCGAGTACGTTAGAAACCTAAACTACAGGGAGCCATAATAATGCTCCTCAATAGAGGAGTGAGCTGATCAATAATAATATCTTCAAAAAGTTTAGGGATAGTGCTGATAATACTGACTGGCCCGTAGTTTTGGATCAGATTTATTATTATGGGGCAATCCATCCAGCGCAGCGTCCTTGTTCGGATCAAGATTTCATAACTTAGTGTAGACCTCAAAAAAGTAATGTGCAATATTTATATTATTTAAATTGGGACGGCCAGAAATATCGAATGGTTTACGACAGTATACAAAGGAAAAATATTTAGAAAATAAATTAGCAATATCATGGCCCACTGTACACCTCTGCTCACCATAATCTGTCTTACTTTTAGAGCTTGCTTCAGTAGTTCTAACATAAATGTCGTAACAACCTTTGAATATTTTACACCATGTTATCAGTCTTGTTAACTCTAAGTAGTCGTCTTGCGACCCAGTTCAATAAATTGAGGAATAAGTTTCAGTTATAATGGATGTAGCTTCTCGTTCATATACCTATGCACCATCCAGCTGCAAACACTGACGATGCCAAGTTTTTAGTTTTAGGAAGGTTGAAACCACCAAAAATATTAATGTTTACATTTGGGAGCTCGTTAAGCATATTGTTCACTGAATCACTAAACGATAATTATACGGGGCCTAAAGACCTAGGCGACAAGTACACAGCCCCAAGAATATGCATATTATTGCTACTTTCGATAATCACAAACAACGAACTGTTCAATGCCATCGTTTGAATGAGAAGTGATGGATTTGCGCATTGCAATGAGCACGTCGCCCCCTCTTTTACAGTTGCTTATGTGGATGGACCCATCTTTCCTACATATCATATTCCGCAAACCCAATTTAACGTCAAAACAGTTGAATGAACTTTTTGAAATGGCCCGGGAATTTTCAGTCATTTGTCCCCCACATATGATCTAATAATAAAGTAACAACAGTGATAAATCAATAAATTCTAATATGAAAACACAGAACAAATAATTACAAATAAATAACTCTTATTTTACATCTTTGGTTTATTTATTTGAAACAATCAAAATGATAATATTTTCTTTAATTGGGTACTTGGGTTAAAAATTTCCATGAAAATCTCCTCAAAAGTCAACAATCTTAAGATGTCTTTATTTAAGTTCATTATCATCCACGCATCACTAAAGTAAGGACATATTGATTAGTAGGCCTTAAAGAGATGACTGTAAGTACGAATCTATAATCTGCATTTATACAAAACATTAAAACAGCCAACCAAACATCCAAGCATTGTTTGCAACGTGAATGTGATGAACAGAACAGTTCTAATTTATTCTCTGTATCCAACCCTGAGCCATTTACATCATCTACATATCCCTCATTTAATTTAGGAAGGCCTTACAACTCCGTCCTTTTCAAGACAGGTCATTATCTTCAAAATTCCTTCAATTCCTCCCGCAAAACAGCCCCGTCATATCCCAGCAATTTACTTAATTTATTCAAACCATCGTCTGGTATTAGTTCTACAAAATTGTTTGGACCCGAACATGAAAATCCACCGAAATATGCCTCGAATGCAATGTCTCAAATTTTGTTATGATGCGATCCATGGCCATATCGTGTACTTCCACTTCAAATTTTAAAAGAGCAATGGCTTTTTTTATGGCAGTGGCACACACACTGAAGGGAGATCCGATGACGCTCGACGAGCGGTGTGTGTGCGAAGATGTTGGTTGACACGGTTCTTGAATAGTTGTAGGTTGTAATTAGGTGGAAACAAATGTCCTGGGAGTGAGTTCAACAGTGATGCAGTGCGCCAGACAAAGGAGTTCTTGTAAAGCGATGTACTAGGTGTTTCCAGTTGTACAACGAACTGGTGCGCTCCTGCCGTCAGTCGTGACTGTCTGACAGGCGTTGCCAGGGGTGGGATGAAGCAGGCCAAATCCTGGGAACATCTGCCGTGAAAGTATCTGTAAAACAGGGATATCTCGGCCACATGTCTGCGGTGTTCCAGACTATCCAGATTCTGGGTAAACTACGGGTCGCCGACGAGACGCACATCTCTCCTCTGAATGGAATCCAGCAGGGTGTGCTTTGGTGCGGCACCCCAGATGTGTGAGCAATATTCTAAGCACGGTCTTATTTGCGGTTTGTAGAGCAAGAGCAACTGCTGCCGTGTATAGTTTTTTGTTGCGAAATAGCGCACCATGCTTCTGGGAGGCTGCTTTTGTAATGCCAGGACATATTGCTGTTGACCGAGACACCCAGTAGTCCGATTAAAGAGATTGAAGGAATGGTCGATCCTACCATAATGATGTCAGGGCCCGCCGTATTGGTCCTCTTAGTAAACGTGGTTGCTTGGGTCTTTGCTGCATTGAACTGGATCAAATTTCTGTCGCCCCAAGTTTGAACTTTCTCCAGGTATTGATTAATTGCTGTAAACTGTCCTGTCGGCGGTGATAAGTCTCAGTCGCTGGTAAAGGTTTTTCTGATTTAAATTGGGAGACAAGGGTACTGTCATCTGCAAAACTGTAAACAGGATTATTCGTTTCGGTCAGCAGGTCATTAATAAAGATGAGGAACAGAGTTGGTGAAAATATTGCGCCCTGAGGCACGCCCTCGTTAATGGTGAATTTGTATGAGATGTGTCCATCAACCGCAACGTGCAGAGATCGGTTCTTAAGGAAACTGGCAAGCCAGCTGCAGAGAGAAGCTGGCAGTCCGAAGGACGGCAATTTGTAGTGCTCAATTGTCCCACTCCATATATGAGTGACATATGCCAATGTATCTCCTGTCGATCTCTCTTTGCGAAAGCCGTATTGATTATCGTTGATTATTCTGTTGTTCTCGAGAAGTAGTTGCTGATTGACTACACGTTCCACAACTTTGGAGATTATTGGAAGCAAGGCAATTGGGTGATAGTTTGAGGGCGTGGTTTTCTTGCATTTTTTTAGAACACGTTGCACTAGAGCGACTTTTCAAGAAGATGGGTAAATCCCTTTTCGGTAAGACAGAGAAAAAAGTCTGGAAAAAACGGGTGTTAGTTCGTTGGCGCAGTTCTTTAACACGTCCGGTCCTGATGACTTTTGCGTATCTAGTTCTTTGAAGTGGACTATATACGAAAGTGCTTAGACTATGCCTTTAGGGATACAGGGAGTAAGGTGGTACTAATTTCAAAATACAGGAAACCCAATACAAGACAGGTAGTGCCAAGAAAAAATAAGCAAACAGAAAAGTTAATAATTAAAACAGGAGAAAAAAAGTCGTATGCGGACCTTCTAAGAGAAGTAAAGGGTGGCATAAACATTGACCTTCTTGACATCAAGGTTAGGACAATAATAAAAACGACAAGAGGTGACCTGATGCTAGAGATTGAAGGAGGGAAAGGTAAAGCGGAAGTACTGAGCCAGGCTATTAAACAGAATACTGAAAACAAAGAGGTGATAGTCAAAGACAACGATGTAGCTATATATATCTCAGACCTCGATGAGGATACAACTGAGGCCGATGTTAAGGGCGCTATTGCGAAAAATATACCGGGTGTAGACAAGGATGAAGTGATTATCATATCATTAAAATAGACCCAATGGGGTAGTAAAACAGCTATGATTAAAGTGAATGCAAGAATAGGGAATGAATTGATAAACAAGGGAAGAATTAGAATTGGTTGGGTGATATGTAGAGTTAGAAGGAAAGTCAATATAATTAGGTGCTTTAAGTGCCTAGATTTCGGACATAGAAGACATGAATGTCTAGGAAACGACTATTCAAATATCTGTGTAAATTGTGGACAAGAGGGACACAAGGCTAAGGAATGTGAAAACCAGTCGTTCTGCATGGTATGTAGACCAAACGAGATGTCCAAACTTTAGGAAGTTAATAAAGGAAAAAAATACGAACAGCGCAAGACGGGGGAAAGATCGACTCGTAAGCTATGCAAGTGACGCCCATGAGCATTAAACTTCTACAAATTAATTTGGAAGAGGGAGGGTTGCACAAGACCTGGCATATGCAAAAGCAAAGGCGTCGGGGGTGGATATACTTCTGGTGAGCGTACCAAACATGGCACTAACCAAGAGGGCAAACTGGATAAAGGACAAAAGGCACAACGTTGCGATACTAACTATTAATAAGCACATTCAAGTGAAGGGCATAGTGATAGGGGAGGGGTTTACAGCGATCGATATGGAGAATTTTGTTGGATGCTATATCTCGCCAAATATTCCTATAGACGTATATAAAAGCGAAGTAGATAAAATTATGAGTGCAGTAAGCAACTCAAATCAGGAGACTATACTAGCGGGCGATATAAATGCGAAATCACCGACATGGGCTGCTTCATACTCCGATGTGAAAGGGGAATATTGGATGAACCACTTCTCATCACGCAACATGGTTGTAATAAATGACGGGAAAAAACCCACATTTATTAGAGGTAAGAGTCAGTCCTATATAGATATAACGGTGACGACAAATAGAAATGCGGGTCAGATAACTAAATGGGAGGTGCTGGATGATGATAGTCATACAGAGCAACAATATATAAGTTTTGAAGTAGGAGTTAAGCTACCCAAGGAAACCAACCTCTCTAAGCAGGTACCCATCGACTGGGAAATATTTGCCGCCTCTATGGAATTGAGGATGGCGGCGAAAGATGACCGAAGCAGTCACATCTCGCACATGGGAATAGTTGGTAAGGCCTACAGAGACTGTACAGGAAAGGTTACGGCGAACAAAGTAAAACGAATGCCCTATTGGTGGAACAACGATATATGGGAAATGAGGAAGATCTGTAATACAGCCAGAATAAATCTTAACAGAGTAGTTAAGAGGCGTCAGGTAGATGAAGCTGCATTGGCAGAATTCACTAACAACCTCAGGGAAAATAGAAATAAACTGAGAAAGATGATAAGGGCATCCAAAAGCAAACACTGGAGAGAACTTCTTAATAAACTCCAGGAGGACCCGTGGGGGTGATGCATATAAAATAACGTTGAAATTCATAAATAAGAGGCTACCGTTTGAACTAGAGGCAAAACTGAAAAATGAGATAGCGTTGGAACTTTTTCCTACTCGTTCCTTTGGTGGTTCCTATCTGACTAAACGTTTGCATTATGTAGCTCTTGCTAAATGTGCTACAGTAAAGCGGTTTGAAACCTGATATATCTTAGCCATATACCACCTTTTTAGCGACCAGACATTACGTTTGCATTAGTATCAACAAGTAAGATTGCGCCATGTGAGCTAATTTTTAAGTCTTTTTAGGCAAATTTCAGATAATCCATTAATATCGCCATATGTTGTAAAGGAATACTTATAGCGGCATCTGGTTGACTGAACTGAGCATGACCTACTTGAGATATATTTTTTATGTAGCAAAACGTTTTTGGATTGAGTGGGCATATATTGACTTACATACATTTTTATAATCATTATCACATAATTAAAAGATCTCAAACTATTTGAGTTCTCATCTATCTTCAGAAGGTGATGCTTCAAAACTACTTTATTCATAAGTAACCAACTTAATGTAAGGAAAATTCACTAAGAAACTAAAGCATAGAAAGGACCGTGAATGTTAATATACAGCCTCAATAGAAGGCATATTATATGCAGATATCGCAATAAGATGCACTATATCGTTAAAAAATTGGCCAAGCACTATTTAAATAATAATTTTTATATAATCCAAGTGTCTGCCTAATTAACCCAAAACGGCCTCTTCTCCCCATTCTAATCTACGTTTCAACAATCCTTCATTCAACCTGTGCTTACATAAAAACTCACCATTCAAAAACAACACCGGTATTTCATATCGGTACAGTCGTAACCACCGAACATTCTCTTTTCTAGAAATATCTACAGTCTCAAAGTCAACTAAATGCAGGTAAGGAGACAACTCTGCTTTTAATTCGTCGCACAACGGACAAGGATCTCTGGAATAAAGGGTCAATTTTGGCAACTTATTTTTTAAGGGCCGCTCTCCCCTACCAAAAAAAAATAACACGTTTAGAATACATATATTAATAAATTCTATTAAAAATATATAATATCAAATATAAAATTATAGCGAGTACAATATAATATATTTCTTGGTCTTATAAGCTATATAGCAAAATAGTATAATAAAGATATGTTAGAAAGAAAATTGTTTTCAATGCTTCGCTGTGATAACTTTTTCATAAACCGAAGACAACCATAATGATGAAAAGAAAAAAAAATGCCTCAACACCTGACAACTCGCACGGAAAATGTGGCGAATCGCACTTAGTGTTTCTGAATAGCATTTGTTATGCGTTAAGCATGAAAACGGAACAAAGCCTTCACAGCCAACATTTCGAAGATTAACCGTTAAAGTTAAAAATCAATTTCAAGCAAATTTAGTAACTTCTATCAAATATCATTTGTAATTTAGCTAACAATCATGATTAGTAGTTTCAAACTGTTTGACGATATACATTTATTACATTGAGATTGTTTGGTTAATGATAAAAATGACAAAGGACATTTTATTTTCAACTTAAACATTGACCATCCTGAAGAGCAATTAGATCCATAACATCCGAAATCAGTCTTATAATATTCAAGCAGCAAAATAGACCTCCCAAAGCCAAACTAAAACTTACAAGCGCTCAATCATGATCGAAGATGCTCCTCCACCTCCGTTGCAAATTGAAGCAACTCCTTTTTGTCCTGGCTTCAAGGCATGCACCAAATGAACCACAATTCTAGCTCCCGACATTCCAATTGGGTGGCCAAGACTTACTGCTCCTCCATGGACATTGACTTTACTTGGATCGATATCCATTAATTTTTGATTAGCTAGGACTACAACACTGAAAGCCTCATTAATTTCCCATAGTGCAACGTCGTTTTTGTTTATTCCAGTTTGGGCGAGAAGTTTTGGTACTGCCGTTGCAGGAGCTATGGGGAAATCTATGGGTTCACAAGCTCCATCTGCAAAACCAACTATTCTAGCTAAAGGCTTGAGGTTTAGCCTCTCAGCGGCAGCTGCTGAAGTTAAAATTAATGCAGCTGCGCCATCGTTTAACGTAGAAGCATTACCAGCAGTCACAGTACCATTATCTTTTTGAAACACTGTGGCAAGTCTGCCAAATTTCTCAAAATTGATTCTTTTATACTCCTCGTCCTCCGAAAAAATTTTGTCGGGTTGACCTCTCTTTTGTGGTACCCTGACTGGGACAAT
>JAEQML010084389.1:0-10145 GCA_016904865.1 Pissodes strobi | reverse complement strand
TCATTCTATGCTGCGTAATGGGTTTGTTTGTTTATTGTGTACCTAATTGACAATATTGTGGATTTATGTTCTTTTGGAAATTTGTAAATAAACGGGCTTACAAAAAAAGTATATGTTTTTTTCCCCGATTTGTTAAAACACCCTGTAGAATAATCTATCTCCGGTATATACCGATAATATGCATAGTATGAACATAGCATATTTAAATTGCGAATTAATTTGGTAAACTTTTTTAACAATAATTTAAATTAAATGAAACGTACAAGAAATTCACACATAAAAAACAATATCTAGTATTTCGTCCTCTGGCTTCTAAGCGTTGTGGCATACTTTGTATCAAACTCGTAACCCTTTCTTGGTCAATGCCGTTCCATTCTTCTTCACAGATTTCTCTTAGATTAGCAAAATTTCTACCAATCTGATGCCATAAGTGTCCAGTTTTTCTTCAAGATATATTCCACCCCACATCATTACATATTCCCCACCAAAACTTTTTTTCAGTACAAACATACTATCATTGTATCTGGTATTAGTTAATCTCTAGTCTCGCTGCCGCCCATCAATGCAAACATAACACCGACTCATGGGAAAATAACACTTTGGACCACTGATGCTCGTCCCAATGAAGTGTTTCAAACGCAAGGGATAGGCGATGTCCGTAGTAGCTTTGGTACTTTTGGTGGAACTCTTGAATTAGTCCCCATTTCTTCACTCTTTTTGATCACTCTCACTCACAGTTGGTCATTTTAAGCTCGATCCAGGTTTTCATATTTTGTTGTGGAACTCTATTCTCAGCGCATGGCTCGAAGCTCTTCATAAGATGTTTTCAAAACAGTTCATAAAATATATACCAGGATATATTACCAAGACCAAGATGTTTGTATTAACTCCATTTAAAAAAAAATGTGACGTGTTTTATTGGTATTTATCATGGCAGAAAGGGCTGGACCTCTTTAATGTGAAGCAAAGAAATGCGGAAGATTTTAAAGAATCGGTCGTAAAAACCAAATGAGCCTGGAGAAATTCTATAATGATTACAATATTGATTCGATCAAATAGTCAAATTATGAAATGGAGATGGTGCAGAAGTGCTTCAAAGGAAGGTTTTAAATATCGCGTTCTCATCGTGATCGTTTGGAGAGCTGTAAAGGCATCTACCTGTCTTCTTAAATTTTTTTCGTCCCGAGCTTCCGACTAATGGTACAGATATTGCAATGTTGGAAGACGATGCAGAAGGCCGAAAGAAGTGCGCTAATTCGACATGACTAATACGTAACCCGAAAGATTCTGAAATGTGCTATGATAATTTACCAGAAACTAGTGTCTAAAAAATCGAATAATATGTCACCTAGTAACTGGTTGTTAGCCGTTAATCCCTACTGGAAGATTGGAAGCAGATGATACAAAAACTCCAATTGATCATAATACCATACCTGGATAGGCACCAGAAGCTACCAAGAGATTTGACTAATAGCAAAACAATAAACAGCTCTAAGAGAGCTACTGGTGCAAATTCACAGTGGACTGGACCATTTCGAGATATTCGCAATTTATATACACAACGAGATTGACACATTGATCCCAAACATGCATCATTATCATCATCAAGCATCCCTTTGTATTCACAGATGGATATAGGCCTCCCTCATTCTTTTCCACTCTCTTGAGTGCTCCGCATCCATTTGTCATTCATTCTTTTGATGTCCTCGGTCTATAGTGTGGGCGGTCTTCCTTTAGTTCTCCTGTCAGCTCTCGGTCTTCATTCAAGCCGTCTCTTTGTCCATCTTCCATCTGTCTTTCAAGCAACATGTCCAGTCCGGTTCCATTTACGCTTAGCGATCTATGATTTGACATCGATAAAACCAGTTCGGATATGATTGCATACTAATGCCCCAAGCATATATCTTTCCATTTTTCGCTGGGTAAGTCTAAGCTTTCTGGCATATGATTCTGCGCATCATATGTCATAACCGCTATCACCCACTGATCAAAAACCCTTTGCCTTAGTTATATTAGCAAATCTGTAGATGTATTATCTTAAGGTTTTCCATAAGCGGCCCAAAATATTTGATATAATATGTTCAGCAAAATAGCAAATAATTATTTTCCTCGACATGTAGGGGGCAGCATTTTGAGTGACCACAACCTAGTAAACCAAAATAGTTACCTATGTATCACATTGAGCCTCACCAATGTCCTAAACTGGCATACGATAAAGTGCAAAGTTAATATGATCAGAACTGGATCATGAGGAGCATGAACATCACTCAAAGTATAAGACTATATTTCTCCCTTTTTTTCAACTTCTTCATTTCCTTCTACGAAACAAGTACTTTTCGTATCACGAAGTTTAATAGATAGCATGGCATCATGGTTGATAGGATTATTTTGTGCTCAATTGGATACTTCACAGACTCAGAAAACTAACGAGAACCACTCAGTAAATTCAATTATGGATATAGGCTAGGATCCCAATGAATTTACTGTATCCGGCCTATTTGACCACTTTCGCTGAATATTTTGATTTAGTGGAATTATAACCAGATTCAAAATCTGCACTATTCATAAACAAAGAGGAGTGCTGTACTGTATGCGACTAATACCGGTGATCTGGAAAAAAAGTAAATACAGGTGCATGCAAAGAAAGCCTTGGGCAATGCACCGTCACAAAAGAGTGCAAATCACAAAATATTCCAAACTCATCTCACGTTCATGCTGTTCAACAATAAATAGTCATCGAAAATATGTCTAACGAGTTAGACTATTTTTGTATATGCTTGTCAAATACAAGATAATAAAACGCACTTAGAAACGCCAATATGGAGGCCACTAGGACAAATATAATTTTTTTTCCGATAAAAATGATAAATAAAATGTTGCGTGCCGCCTGACAATAAGCTCGGTATGTACTTGGGTAAATTAAAGCTCCGCTTAATTATATTTATTAGTGCTTTTGTTTATAATGCATGGAGGCTGTGACGCTAACTGGTGAGCAGTAGCCATTCAAGGTTGGTCATACGTTACCACCCAACAATTAGTGCGGGGCGTTAGGTAGTTCATATACAGGACGATCCAAAGCTCCTAAAGGATATATCAGAGCATTGAAATTTGAGCTGATAATTGTGAAATTACTAAGAATATTTCAGACTATTAGAAGAACCTTTTTGAGGCACCCTCAAGGATGCGGTAATAATTATTACAGTCCCTCTCGGCCTTTCTAAATTCAGGAGTATAATACGCCATAATTTTAAATTAAAAGCTGCACCCCGGGGAGGAATGTATGTGAAATTCAGTACGGGCCATCCAAAACATATTTTTCATTTGCCTTTCCATTTTGGATACTAGCGATAAGCCTGAGAATGCCCAGTAGTTGTTATTGAGGACCGTGTTCTTAGGTTCTTAAGCAATGATATTATTTTTATTCTATTGAATCGCTTTGTGCACGAAAATTCCCAGTGACCTCCAGCTCTTTTTGAATTGGCTCTATTCGAAGAGAATTAGTTTTGTTTTCGACAATGACAATGACCTATAGGTCTTTTCAATTAGGCCTGTGTTCGAATATTCTCATTGATGAACAATGCAATCGAGGATTCACAATGATCTACGGCTTTTTTGAATTGGTTCTTTTAAAGAGTGCCAATTATCTACAGCTTGAAATTATCTACAGCTCTATTCAACTGGTTTTGAATGAAAAGCCTATGTTCGGAGATTTCCGGTTATTATCTACAATATTTTTGAGTTAGTTCTATTTCCGAAGATTCCCAATCATCTACAACTTGTTTTAAATAAGTTCTGGGATCAAATATCCATAATGACATAACTTTTTTATAAACTGGTTCAAGAGTCGAACATTCCCAATGGTATAGAGTCCTTTTGAATTGGGTGCTTAGTACGAAGATTTCCAATAATGTAAAGTGTTTTTGAATTAGCTCGATGTACAAAGATTTCCAATAATATATAGTTCTTTTAAATGGTTTCTAGGTTCGAATATTCCCAAAGACTTACCATTTTGAAATAATCTTGAAACGCCCATATCTATGTATGATGATACATATAACCCCTCATCCATAATGGACACAGAATATTCATAGATGCATATTCATAGTACACAAAAATTATGTGCTATGCAAAAAGTCTTGGTCATATCGGGAAATTATTAAAAATTACAATAGATACTGTAGAATTCGTAGAGACGAGTGGACGTAAAGTGTGACGACTATCATACAAAAGAGGACATTCGAAATGATTACTTTGAGATTCGAGAAAATCATAAAGACCAAACCTGTTACCTAAGAAATGTAGCGTTAGGATATAAAAATAGTCTTATTTGGAAATATGTAAATTTTTATCTTTATATGTAATAACCAAAAAAAAATTTAGCAGATACAAATCTGAACATACCGGGGGTCAAGAGTGAAGATTTACGGCTCACGGTCTCGCTACCTAATTCATCTAAACCCTGTTTATTACAGTGCTAATGAATACTAATTTTGAATATTTGCTTTGATGCTCGAAAGTTTGTTGCAAAAGAAGAAAGCAACCGTAGATTGGTAAATCTCGGTGCTAACAAGATAAACAGTTGAGCGTGTGTATTTAAGATTAACTAAGATCGCTTTAGCACCATTAAAATGGTCTTGGCAACTGACGCATGAATTTAATATGAAAAAATATGGCGTCAAGAGAACCATATTTTTTTTGAAATTTGAACTGTTTTCAATGGAGAGATTGTGCAGGCATTCCGAGCGACTGGCAACATCGCTACAAATTGTTAAAGTGGGTAGTCGCTGATGTATTATATGCGACAAAGAAAAACACCGGTGGTTCCCCAACCTCTCTTCAAAATTGAGTCTATCGAATAATGACACTAACAAGGCCACAGGACAGGATGGCGTTCCCGCAATAGTGTTTAGGAAATGTGCTGCTAAACTCTCAGCTCCACTATGCAGGCTTTTCTCCCTATCATACAGAACTGCATGCTTTCCTTCTAGCTGGAAATGCGCTCAGGTGCAACCAATACCGAAGAAAAGTAAAAAACGTTTCCAACTAACTACCGTCCAATTGTCATCATGTTCAAAGTCATGGAGAAACTGATCAACGAACAGCTCTTAAATATCTCGAATCAGCAGGCATTATAAGCGATCGCCAGTATGGCTTCCGCAAGCACAGATCAACGTGAGATCTCCTGAGTTACGTGGTTCTCGATATGTCCAAAGCATTTGATAGGATTTTTAAGCCAATTAACAGCATACGGACTACCACCAGCACTGCTTCTATGGGTTTCCAATTTCTTAAGGGATCGAAGCATCTGAGTTGGCATTGATGGACATCTCTCGAAGGAATTTAGAATCAATGCCGGTGTTCCTCAAGAATGTATATTATCTCTTAGACAGGACAAACAATTCTATTTACAGCTTTGCAGACGACAGCATTTTAATATTCTCATTCATGTAGCGGACTCCAATGACCGCTGCTCGTTCCCAACTCGAGCGAGAAAATCAGATTGCTACCACCATGAACGCTATCGTGGAATGGCGTGAGAAAAACAATGTCCAATTTAACGCAGAAAAGACTCAAGCAGCTGTCTTTTCAAAAAAACAATCACCGCAGGGCCTGACTTATCAATCACAGGACAAACACTGACTCTGGCCTCATCCATAAGCTTGCTGGGCAATAACGTAGAAAACAACATGTCTTGGCATAATCACGTCACCAAAACCGCCAACGCAGCAGCACAAAAACTAGGAGCACTCTATAGAGCAAAAAAGTTGTACTTACTGCTTTATAAGACCATCTCTGGAATACTGTCCATCGAAGAAAAGTTGCGGACCTGTCTCTTTACTATCGATACTATTACGGAAGGTCTTCGAACGAGCTGGCACTTATGATTCCATCCAGAGTTGTGCCAAACAGAAACACCCGTCAGACACAAGCTGCTCAGCAACATACGGTTCAGTTGCAAACACCTAGGACGTCGCTGATATGGTACTCCTTCTGGAGGACTGCCTTGCTCTGAAATGAACTGCCGAGTAACATCTTTCCCGAAAACTACAACCAACAGCCCTGCAAGTCCAACGTCCACCATCTTCTCCGCATCCGCACCGCTCGTTGAGTGGTATCGTATTTTTCCATGTCTGTGCCGGACGTAAAAAAAAATATGACTGACAGTTTTCTGAGATCATAAAGGTACCCTTGTTGATTGCTTTTAAGAAACCAAACACTACCGTGGAAGTTAATATATTTCACGGTACAGGAGAAGTACCTGTTATATATAAGTAGAAAAAATGGTTTATTTCACTTTGGGTGATGGCTAATTTCCTTCATGTTAAATATGCACTTCAAGACATTGTTGAAGTTTGTCATTTTGAAAGACTACAACCTTCCTACCTACCTAATGCCGGGTGGCTGTACCAACACATGTTTACTATGTCATATACACGTAATCTGGCCTAAATAAATATTTGCTTCTCTCCTTCTAACCCAAGCTAGTCTTATTAATTCATGATTAGATGTCCTTTTCGAAAATTGTCTGAAGGTGTTCAATAAATTGTATGATGATACCCAAATAATGAAGATTCAACCTATTTAGCTTTAATAAATCATCACAATCATTCCAGTTAAATAACCGGAATGATTGTTTTGCAAATATGTATGTGCAAGTGCAAGTATAACTCTCGACAGGTTTTATGATATTTTGAATCAACTAACGTCTCAATTTTCTTGTGCATCAAGGATGAAATAAGATCACTAATTTTCCCTAAAGACTCAGACTTAAAACACAGCTTTGATTTCAAGAAAAGGACTGTAAGCAGATGAAAGATTACAACAGTTGTTGAATTTTTCACGTAATTTTGAATAGAGAAAGTGTTTTAAAGCATACCTGAATAATATTGAAGGTTATTATAGGAGCAATCGAAGGTATTATGTACATTAAAGAAGTAGTAGATCTAAATACAAAGAGTTTTTCTAATATGTATGCTAACTTTGATGGCCCAGTTCTAGACTATTTTACTATATCAATAAAATATTCAGAAAATGCATATTTTCTGATGATTTTAATGAAATTATGAGTGTGCACTGAAAGACTAATTATTGAAGACCTGATCAGAACACCAATATATGTTTGCAAAAGTGTCTATTTACTGTTGCGAAACCCCTCCAACTTATTTCCAACATCTTTCAAGTTTTACACATCCTGGCGTACCGAGCTTCGAAAATATTATTAGTTTTTTTCTAATCGGTACGGATTCCCAGTTATTCACAAAAAAAACGCAAAAAAACGTCCAAAACTGCAGACTCTCAAAAAATCCACTTTTAAAAATTAACTAAATAAGATAGAAAATTGCTGTTTTTCCTGCTCGAAAGAGAAGAAATGACTCTATAAATTGCGAAATATTCAAGCCGCTCCAAGATGATTTGAGCATTTTACAGAACCTCAAATTTCAGGTAAAAACTGTAAAAAACTGTAATTCATTTTATAAAAAAATTCATATTTCAAACACTAGTCGTTTCCTGAAAAAACAATAATCATTTTCGGATTCATCGGGTCCGAAAATACAGGTATAGTTGTAAAGAATGTACTTTTTTACAAAAAAAAAATCGATATGTCGATATGGGATTTTGTTTAACTTTCTTCAAAGATGTAACTGTGGTATGGTCAGCTATATCCAGATTACTTGATCGTCGTTAGATGATCGACTCACTTGGTCTTACAGAGACATTGTGAATGGTTTGGCACATGCAATGACAAAACCACTACCGACCTGTTGGAAGCTTTCGGAAGGAGTTATGTATCGCACCAACTTTTCCAATGCTCTCGACAGTGTAACCAATAAATTTTTCCCATCCAAGCTTGAGGTCTTTTCAGCTGCTAATTAAATATTTATAGTTGACTTAATTATTATGTTATTCCATTAGAAAAAAAAAACATAATATTGGAACTAATCTGGGAATCTATAGAATATTTGCATGTAGAAGGATGCGATAAAATTTTCAGTATATTATTTGATAATGGTAAACATTTGTTAATCGCAGTGAAACCCTGACTTTCGATTAATTACAATGTGCATAGAGTGAACGCTAAGGGAATGAATATACTAGCTTTTCTGTTGCGAGTGTTTGTAGAAGTCTATAATATGTATCCATCCCATAACAAACAAACCGCAATCTAAAGTTTAGGTGCATTTATTTATATAACTTAGACCTACAGATATCTGCCAAAATTCCATAGTGTGAAAGAGGCGGATTTCTACCCCTTGATACAAATATGTTATCGCGGTACTATATGGAGACTCCTGCCTGCCTTGTTTTAGTCAAAACGAATAGAATCTAAATTATCACTATTACCATAGCATTGCTTAAACTTGAAACAGCTCGACGTTTATATTGTTTTCGAAATTAATAAGTTATTGTCAATAGTTCTTTCATAGCGTGTTATAATATAAAAAACCCACGAATTTTTAAATGCGTGAGGTTTTTTTACGAAGCAAGAGAAATTGGCAAAGTTGTCCTTCCTGTCATCGATTTTTTAAGTAAAATAAAGAAAAATATCCAACGAAGAGTTTTTTTCCAAGGGAAAAATCAAACGAGCCTCAAAGGAGAGGTAATCTTAAGGAGTTTACGCCCGTCCTCCATGAGCTGAAAAATTATTCCTCAGTTAGTTAAATGAAAATGTTGAGTCTCTGAAATCGTATCAAGCAATACAAAATATAGGTATGATTTGTACAGTTGAAAAAGTTTTTTCATAACTAATTTATACAGTGGACCTAAATAGGAAATATTTTTATAGCGCGTTTTAAAGAAAAGTTATTTTTGCTAAAAGTTTCTGCTTCTACTAAGAATTAAAAATCAGCTATTAGAATTCGAATGTTGTTAAATATGAAGTCAGAGCCACGTATTTCAAAAATTAGACTTTTTTGCTTTTATACTTATTTTGGCTTTACCCTGTGTGTTCATTAGAAATTTTATAATTTAAAGTCACCTTTTAATTGAGTTTAATACATATGTGATATAATAATTTAGTTTTATTTACTTGAAAACTGTAAAATAATTTTAATAGGACTTAATACCAAGAAATATTAATTTCTTGTGCCCTAGCTGAAAAAACCCTAAAAGTTAAAAACTGTACCAGATATTAACTTAAGCATAGAGAAAACCTCAAAACTTAACCATTAATTTAAGACTTCTTTCAACTAGAAGAAGTCCTCAAATATAAAATTATAGCCCCCTATTTCAAAAGTAATATATTTTTTATAATAATAAACACAGCTAATGACATGGCTATAAAAAAATTATTACTCTGTACGTCCTCTTCATTTCTATGCATTTGGTTGTTTGTGTAGCCACATGATTATCAAGGTTCCTGAGCATTTGTGGAGTGATGGTTTGAATGCAATTTCTGGGAATTGTCATTTTCCATACACTTTTTCTTTGCAATATCCCCCATAGGAAAAAATCCATGGATGTCAGATCGGGGGATCTTGCAGGCCAACGATTTGGAAACACCTCTTTTAGCCACGTTCTTAGGCTGAATCAATAGATACTCCATCCTGTTGAAAAAATATGTTGTCTCTGGCCTTTAGTGGAAGATTATCCAAATAGTTTGACAAAAACGTTTGTAGCATCTCTAAATACCTCAGAATTTAATATTCGCCAAAAAATACTGGTTCTAGAAGTTCATCGTTCAAAATTCCACACCACACGTTTACTTTAAAGGAATATTGGTTTCGACATTCAATTTTAAAATATGGGTTCTTTTCTCCCCACCACCTACAATTTTGCGAGCTGACTATTCCATTGGATGTATTCGTCAAAATATAGAATTTTTCTTGACCACAGCTGAATAACTCACATTTGTCCCGGGAGACTTCTCGTTAAAAATAATAGGAGTGTCTCGATTAGTATTATGGTTGTCACCAATTATTAATATAATCTCAATTTTTTCTTGGAGATTTGGATGTTGAGGCATTATTGCCAATAAAATACCAACTTGGAAAACAACAACAAAAATAAAGTAGCTTTGACATACGCAAATAATGTTTACTATCCTTCAAAATCTCCAACGCCAGCTCCACCAAATTTTAATACTAGTTCTATAAAAAAATAATAAGAAAAGTTTTATAGACGTAATGTAAATTACTAAAATGCAT
>JAEQML010084388.1:0-10145 GCA_016904865.1 Pissodes strobi | reverse complement strand
GGCCGACGAATCGGATGGTTAAAACACCTTTTAAACAAATTAAAAAGATGTAAAAAAATACAAACAATTTTAACTGATTGTTTACCGTCGGCCATCAGTTTCAGTAAACTGATAATATTGCAAAACGACGATATCTACGTGGGTCGACGAATCGGGAGAATAATTTAAATGCTATCAAATAATTGAATATAATAATTTAAGATTGCACAACATATAGGTAACTAATTTTGAAATATTATACATATAACATATTATATTCCGGCATATTTAGAGCAGGAATGCCAGCAACAGCAAAATGACGATGTGAACGTAGACCGACGAATCAGACGGTTAAAACACCTTATACAAAAATTAAAAATTTCTAAAAAAATATTAACAATTTGGGCTGATCGTTTACTGTCGGCAATTAGTTTCAGTAAACTGATAATATTGCAATACGACGATATGTACCTGGGCCGATGAATCGGGTGATAGCAATATCTAATAGGGAGTTTTCAAAGATTCAGAAATTTTTGAACAGTTGCACTAGGTACCCCTACCACCAATGGAATGTAAAAAACTGCATCAGGCCGAGCGACACGCGTCCTCACCTCATTGTGACTGGCTGCAAGGCTGCAACATATTATATTGATCGGAACCGACTTTGTCTTTAACATTTTTTTTCTACAACCGCGCGCAAAGTAACTAATTACCAAATTCAAATGAAATTGCAAAATCGCCGAATGCCGCGGAACCTATTTTGCGCTCTAAAGCGTACAAGAAAATGGATTCTCACTTTTTCCGTCGAGTGTGCTATGAATAGTCATTTATTTATTTTATTTATTTATTTCAATCTTCCTGTTTTGACAGTTACAAGTTGTATAGGAATAGTTAACAAAACAAAACTTAAAACGAAGTGCTAAAAGTTTTGCTAAAACATTTCACAGAAACTTACAGTAACAAGACTTGAGCTTGTCATTTGGAGCCTCCAGTCGTTAACAATTTATAAATTAAAGATGACTTGACTTAATTAGGTTATATAGCTAAATTGCTAAAGTTGTTCTAAAACAAAGACTGGGACATCATACAGGCCTAGTGTTTACTACATCCCAGAAAATTTTTAAGTTGTTTGCGGTATCTATTAGTTTTTGTTTCAAGAAATTGTGCTTTTCTACAGTTAGTCGTTCATGAAATATTTTTTTGTCTGAGAGTAAAGTTGTTTAGATTCCTGAGTACCGAGAGTATTAGAAAGCCAAAATAAGTCCTTTAAATGCTCACTTTGCTTTAGATCCGAATTTAGCCATGCTTTACTTTTTCAGTGTTTTTTATGTTTAATTTTTTAATACGTGTTTAGAACCTCTAAACAATAAAGAAAATTGTGCCAGAAAAAAACCATGATTCGTTTACGTCTTGAGGGTGTATAATCGTAAATGGCTGAGGTCGGCCCTGGATAACTGATAGTTAAGCTGAAAAATATTAGGAGCGTCATAAAATCTTTTAAAGTAATGTTTATTGAAGACTACAATTTCATTGTTAAGGCTGTTACTTTCCGAGATAATGATTTGTGCTTTATGGTCCGCTATGTTTGCCTCAAGATTATTGGCCTGAAAGTTGAGGAGGTTTGTGATAACATAATCTAAGGCGGAGGGAGTATGATTCGGGGAATCCCTAGTGGGTTCAAGTGGTAGAATAGACCGTATATTAAAACTTTCCAGCAAGTCGGGGAGAATGTTTTTTTCATGTGCTTCCTTTAAATAGTTTACATTTAGGTCACCGCATATTAAAATAAATTGATGTTGAGATGTAATATAACAAAGTGTTTCATTAAATGCAGTTATGACTCTGCTGAAACTTTTTTAGGTTATTATTATTGCACAAATGAGCTATACTTGTATTATTAAATTTAAATGAGATACCTACGCATTCTAAAATTAATTCTGTTGAGAATTTTGGTAAGTCCATGGTTTTGAAGTGTTCATTCTTGCTGTAAATGGCAACACCACCATGAGAGTGTTTTTTTTTTCCGAGAAGTTGGCTGCTAATTGGTACCCTAGTATGGTAGTAACTTTTGCTTGCTCCTCCACCATCCAATGTTCCGAC
Organism: Pissodes strobi; assembly: GCA_016904865.1. NCBI lineage: Eukaryota > Metazoa > Arthropoda > Insecta > Coleoptera > Curculionidae > Pissodes > Pissodes strobi. The sequence goes on along the minus strand of JAEQML010084388.1, from coordinate 8,066 downwards.
ACACATAAAAATTGTGGATTTTCTTGTTGTAACAGAAGTTCCAATTGAGATATCTTGTTTGTGATGCCTTGTGTGTTTACGTGGATGGTTTTCCAAATGTGTGTTTGAGAGTTATCTCTTCCATCTCGGTTGGTGATTAAAGCCTCGGCTGTTACGGTTGAAGCTTCGGTTTTAGCTGTTTCCCTGATTGTTGTAACTGCTTGGAAACTAGGAACGAAATGGCTGTATCTGCTGAAATTTTTTAATAACTATATGTTCAGGCCAATTTTGGGGCTGGCCTTAACTCTAAAAGCTTTGTATTCGCCCGACTTAACGGGTATATTTTCAATATAGAACTTTTCACTTTCGCCAAAATAATTTTTTAAATATTCAATTACTGTCGCATCTGACGCGTCGTTCGAGATCTTGGAGAAAATAGTACAGGTTTGAGGAGTTAGCTCAGCCTCTGTGAGAGTTTCGTCAGTTTTCTTTTGGCCTACGAGGCCAGTACTTTTTGAACTGTATGGGGTATTGGCTAGCTTTTCAGTTTGGTTTTGTTTTCCAGTCATAGAGTTGCAACTAGAACTTTATTGGGTACCGGCGGGATTTACCCTGAGGCTGGTGCTAATTTTTCCTAGTTCGTTCTTAAGGCACAGTATTTCCGCTTGTTGCTCTTTAATTTTTCATATGGAAATTGCAGATCTTGTAGCTGTTTTTGATCGTTGCCTGTCGTGAGTGGAGTCGTGGCACTGGCACTGGTCTGAAGTTCCTCGTTGCATTTCTTAATGTCACAAATAGTCGTAGATAAAACATCCAATTTGGACGCAAGAGCTTGCTCAGTTTCGAAAGAGGTCAGGAATCTGTTTGTGCTATCTAGTGTTTTTGAAAGCTTTTCATTTGATTTTTCGGTTTTAAGGATAAGGCCTTTAACCTCTTCAAAGCCTTTATTTAGTAGCTGTTTTAAAATAGACAATGTGTTCTTGTCTCCAATATCCGTAGTTTTGAGCTGAAGACACTCTTTATAGTTGTAGGCCACGCAAGGGGATCGCTTCTTAACCGTAACCCCCTACTTTAATAAGCTGTTCAGAAAATTGGGCACATAAAACCTATGGTCAGCGCCAGCACTATACCCGATCGACCGGTTTATTTATTGTATGTTGTTGAACGAAATTGTGGGCATCACAATCGTATGTTGTTACTGTATCTATAAGGAGGCTCCACACGCAACGGTAAAACCTAAGGCCAACCTTGAGGCGCTAGACCTCGAGGCGAACATAAAAAGAAGGGGGTCTCCACACACTGCGGAAAATGTGGCGGACAGCCTCGAGGCGTACCAATTTGTACATGTTTTTGGACGTGATGGCATCGACAGACGATGCTCTTGCTGTTGTTGGTTTATTATTAGCTGTGGAAAGTACCTGGTCATTTAAGAATTGTAAGAGTTGAAAATGCCACAATTTTGGCTGGTATACTTCGTCTGCACCACTTTCTGTTCTCATCGATTCCGTTATCTTTTTTAATTCTTTCCGAAAACTGCTACGCATATTACTAATTTTTTTATTTACACAATCTTTGTTTGCCAAAGGCTCCACTTCTTTAATTTTTTCCACTAATATTTCGTAAGCAGCTTCCCTTTTGAACCGGTCATGATAATCTTTTGATGCAGTTTGCCACAAGTTTTGCTGATTAAGTTTAAAAGTTTCACGAACTATTTTTATAAGAGTCGACGTGTTGTAGTGATTATCGACTATTTACACATTTTGAGAATATTTTTGCATGTAATTCTGCCGTTATTACCGATTTTTCGACGTTAAAACCACTGCGACCAATCACCCACGACGACGCCTCTTTATAAACTGGCAACTGAAAATAAATAAAGGACTGTCGTGCGTTTGTTACAGCTGTTGCTGGCATTCCTGCTCTAAATATGCCGGAATATAATATGTTATATGTATAATATTTCAAAATTAGTTACCTATATGTTGTGCAATCTTAAATTATTATATTCAATTATTTGATAGCATTTAAATTATTCTCCCGATTCGCCGACCCACGTAGATATCGTCGTTTTGCAATATTATCAGTTTACTGAAACTGATGGCTGACGGTAAACAGTCAGTTAAAATTGTTTGTATATTTTTACATCTTTTTAATTTGTTTAAAACGTGTTTTAACCATCCGATTCGTCGGCCCATGTGCACATCGTCATTTGGCAACATTACCAATTGAATGAAACTGATGGCCGACGGTAAACAATCAGTTAAAATTGTTTGTATTTTTTACATCTTTTTAACTTGTTTAAAATGTGTTTTAACCATCCGATTCGTCGGCCCATGTGCACATCGTCATTTTGCAACATTATCAATTGAATGAAACTGATGGCCGACGGTAAACAAACAGTCCAAATTGTATGCCTTTCTTTGAACTGTAAATTGCGTCGGCCGAATGTTTACAACCGTCAAAAACGTCGGCCAGTGATATAATCATCCATATTTCATCGAAATTAAATAACATTGGCGAACGCCCGACGGTAAACAATCATGCCATATTCATAAAAAAAATTGCAGTTTGAATTTATCACAAAAAAATTTTCTAACTGTGAAAATCGTCGGCCTTTGATATTTTTCGCTACCACATAACATAAATAGACGATCGCCATGAACGACCGACGGTAAACGATCATACCATAATAGTCGTTTTTTTTTGCAATAACAAATGAATTTTTGGCCAATTTATAACCATGCGAAACGTCGGCAGATAATTGTCCACTGGACTTTTCTGTCATTAACTATCGTCTAAAGCAGTCGGCCGACGGTAAACAATCATGCCAAATCGCAACTTTTTAATACACTTTCGCATCAACATTCCGAATGTTTCTGCACGAATGGGAGCTCCAATTTGGACATCACGCATTAATACTCGATCAATGAAAGACAAAAATTCGAATGGCCGACGGTAAACGATCATGCCGAAAAAACTGTCATGAGCCGTTAGTCTATATGATTTTAATAATGTAACATACTGGTGTGACAGAAATGGCTTGAATTTAGATGTAAACAAGTGTTAATGTATATGGTTTTCATTGAACCATAATGTTTTTGTCAACGAGTATAGAATCAATGATGTCAAATTAAAATGCGTAAGTAGTCAACGCGACTTGGGCATGTCTTCTACTGAGCACATTGTCACGAAGATCCTGAAGGCACTGTTGTCAGAAATTCTAGGCATTTTAGCATTGACGTAAGTTTTAAATTGTTTGACAGTTTGGTACTGCCAGTACTTGAATATGCCATATTGGTAGTGTCATATGGTCTCCCCAATATAATGGTGTGGGTTAAGTTTATCGAAGGAGCTCAGAGAACGTTTTTAAAATGAATGTTTTTTAGAAAGTTTGGTTTTTATCCACAGCGCGGCTTTGATAATGATTATTTGTTGAGCATCTTTAATAATAGAATGTCTCTAGGAACTAGAAGAATTAGCATCTGTTTGTGCATATTATTTAAATTGTTAAAGGGAGGCATTGATGATTCTAGTATTTTGAGCCAGTTGCCTTTTGTAGTAAATAGAGTTAATGTTCGTTCAAAAAGAACTTTCTACCTGAGCTTCCCAAGAACGAATTTATACAAGAGCTCGCCAATGTATCAGATGTATCAATTGTTAATGTGTGACATTGAGATAGACTTAATTAACATTTGGCAATTCACGAAATGAATCGATATCAAGTTATTGTCTAGGTAATTTCTGTTTCTCAAATTTAAATAATAAGCGTTGTGAATGAATTAATTATATTAATTTTAAAGTACCAAAAATCCAACTAAGGATCCTGAATAAAGAACAGTTATGTTAATAATAATAGCACATCACCTTAAGATCATATGCTCTCAATATGCTATGAGTTATTTGAGAGTGGTATTTGTATTAGTATTGGTTTGGATATTTTTAATATATGTATAATATTTAAATATACGAAGACTGAATGGTTGCATTTGTTATATTGATGAAATTCTGAAATTTGTATTGCTGATGCGTTTCGGGTTTGTTGTCTGGATTTTTATTTAGGCTAGTTACTTTAACTTTACTTTAGTCCTTATTTGCATGTAAATACCTCACGGGTGTTTATAAAGTTTACCAATAAATACATTATTCTAAAAATAATAACTACTGAATATATATATGAAACAAAAATGAAATAAAGCTATTTTCTTACAATATTGGTAGCTTCCAAAATAAAGCATGATATTAAATTGCTTACTTGAGCCATCACCCTCTATATCGTTAGGACTGGTGAGATAATACAAGCTACGCCTAGTGTTGTTAATTTTGGGTTTGAAGGTAAAGGTGCTTGGGTTTAAGTCGCTATCGGCTGTAGGCGGGGGCAAATAACTTTCTGCGTCAAATTCCCAATCTGGAATCGGTATGATCGGGCCAAAGATATTTTAATATTATTAACGTGAAAACTAAATGGAATGATTCTACATGAATAATATGATGATAAAAGCTGTCGAATGCCACATATATAAAAGCAACTCAATAAATTTGATGTGAAAAGATGATAGATGATAAGCATTATACAGGCAGGATTTTATATGAAATTTTATACTTCTCACAAGTAAACACAAAAAGTGGGAGAGAAAGATAGATGCACAGGAAGCGATAGGAATTGAAAACATTGTAATACCCTAAAAGAATACCGTAGAGTGATTTGATAAGTTTGGTAACTATAAAAAACACAAGTAGCATAATATATTTTGCTTAGGTATAGTAGCTTTGTTTGGGTGACTCTACCGGACTGTACTGTAAATTTGGAGATGCTATCTTAAATTATTTTTCGTATATCTGTGAATGGAAGAATGGAGAAGACGAACAATATATAAATCTATAATTTATCACATTCAGCTAAAAAAACTTTTCACTACATATTTAGATGTAATAGATTTACTAGTGTACAAACTGTTTTTATGTTCGGCACACCCACACACACACACACACACAAAAGGAAAATTCTATACCACTTAACGAGCCGTGCGTTTGCCGAGATGACGGTGGACTTGAAGCGCTGTAGCTATAATTGCAATTTTCGGAACATTACTCGGAAGTTCCATTCCACTTTATATTCGTCGAACGTTACGCAGCGACTCACTAATTCAGAGTTCTACGCACAGGTTTATGCGGATAAAGGACTTCTTGGTGACAGGCCGCTTCAGAAACACAGATGGTGTGAACAGACGGAACCGTAATAATTCTGTTCACAAAAAGAATATGGCAGGAATGTAAGGCGAATCACTAAGATTGGCGGTTAAGGTGAAGTACCCAGGGGTTATAGTAGATCCAAGTTAGCCTGGAAGGACTATTGACAATGTCTTGAACAAGGTAATAGCGATCTTCCGAAGGACCCAACTGGGATTGTGCCTGGTTGTATAGAGCGGTTATAAAATATAAGACTAGTATAGCTCGACAGAACTAGCCTGCGGTAAAGGGGTATGAACAGTATTCGAATTCCGTCGTGGAAAGTTGGACGGGGTACTGTTGACTGAGAAGACAATTGCTCTCTCTGGGCACCTATAAAGAGTGAAATTCTGAGGAAATCTGAGAAAAAGGAAGCAAGGGAGCTGTCATTTAGCGAGGTTCAGGACTTTATCAGAAATCTGGCACATGTCCTGCAACCACTATTACTGCTACTACTAGTAATTTCATATTAATGCATGCTTTTATAAATTGATCAGAGGTGACTGTAAAATATGTCTTAATAAATATGTGTATTTCCTAGTAGCTTTTAAATATTGTCTTCAACATATCCAACACCAATTTAGGTATTGAGATGGCTGACGGAGAGCATTGCTCAGAAAGTTCCCAGTTTGTTAGTACAAAGCTAAAAATACAATCACAAGAACACGTATGCCGGTTGCGCAACACACAGTGGAGAATACAAGGCTAGTCTGTAAAATTGATACATACATACGCTACAATTAGAGCAAAATTATTACCCCAGCGGAATAACTTCATATCTTTCTATGTTAATCCAACACAATAAAATAGCAAATGACCCGGACAGCTGATTGCCGTATTATCTCATATACCGCAATGGAAATAATTATTACTTAGCTGGTTACGTCAAGCTGACTATGGCACGATTTCCAAAGTAAAAATAAAAACAATTTTCGATTATATTTACAGTCAAACTCGGTCTTGTCGTGCGGGTCTTACGATTTATCAAGGCCACACTTCGGTGTTTGTTTTCCTTCCATTGCGTTCAATCATAATACCCTCAAAATTAAAACCGTACTATAAATAAGAAAGGCGTATACAATTTTGACTTGAAAAAAGGGAACATTTATAATTAGCCAGCAAAGTAGTAACATGACTGCCCGGATAATAGTAGCGAAGCTAGGAATTCAGCCAATCTACTTTGCTGCCGAGCTGGAACTCTCTTTATTCTCTGTATACAATTAATCACACTAATAGATCTTTACAATTCAGTACTCAATGATTAACTAACTGCAACACGCGTTCTGCCCGTATTTATATCCCGTTGAAATTATATCGGAAATATTCCGGACGAAGCGAGGCTTCTCTATTATTCTCGGCCATATACATCGAGAAAATAACAGAACTCTGAGAAATCTTCTCGGTCGGCAATGACTCATACCGAAATAACGTAGACGCGTCAAGCTAGTTTTCTTGCCGATCGTTTAAATATATTTTCCAAATTATTACAAGTCCCACAACCTTTTCATTTTTCCTGCTATGATAGATTCATTAAAATTCGATTATAAATCGCAGCTGTTAGTTGGGCCGTTGCCTGCTATGGAAATGTATATGTTATTAATCACCGTAATAATCAAAGTTTGAAAATTCATATATTTGATTTCCATGTAGACCAATGATTTTGCTGCATAGGCTACAAAGTTTTCACTTTGCTGCCTAGACAGGAAAAGTGATAATGTGCTGATTGCTATTTGTCTGCAAAACTTTGCTCAATCGGGGAAAAAGTTTGTTTCAGCATTTTGATTTTCAGATAAGTATTGCAACTCTGACAAGTTGAATACTATATAAAAGCACTTTCACTCGATATTATTAGTGATATTATTGATCAAAGCAATATATAGAGTACTCAGGTAGGAGGTGCATGTATTGCTGCAAATGCAAGGAAACGGGCAGATTTCATACCAATGGAAATTAGCGGAAAGTATCATATATGATACAAATTTAGAACACAAGATCATATTCCTGATTTTATTTAGGGTAATTCTTCATTAACCAATCCTCAGAGTATTTTAAAACGTTTCTAGGTGGTTGAAAATAATTAATCTAAGTGGAATCTAGTGGCTAGGCTTTCAAAAAAATATTTGGCACCAAAGTAGTAGCGTTCCAGGGGCCCTAGTTTATTATCGAATCGTGCTTCTATGTTTTAACTTTTAGCGAGAAAAGCCTTTCAAGTAGCTGGAAGTAATGAATCTAAAAGGAATTAAAGAGCGAAGATTAACCTTTATCATTTTTTAAATTTCAAATGCATTATCTTAAATTGCATTATGAAATTAGTTTAACTGTTATAATATATTGTCACGGCTAGCAACCATCCAAATATTTTTGTGCTACCCTATAGAACTAGCCTTGTCGCGTCTACGTATGAGTCATCGCCGGCCGCGAAGATTTAGGAACTGCGGAATTCTCTGGATGCCTTGGTCGTTTCTCCGGGAGTATTCGTGATAGATTTTAGATTGTATATAAATAACGGATAGCGGCGAGTTGGAGTTAGTTAATCATTGACTGTTGAATTGTAAAGAGCTATTAGCTGTAAAGTTAAAAGAATACTTTAGTGTGTTTAATTGTATACAGTGATTAAAAATAAAGAGAGTATTAGTTTAAAATAGTAAAAGTTGTAAATTTCGTTCAGAACCCACGAAAAAACGTAACATTTGGTGTCAGAAGTCGGATTGTGAAGAAAAGTGTTCTTCGAGGAGAGAAGAGGGTACAAGTACGTCAACGAGGCCGTTTTGACTGTTAGATTCTGAGAACATTTTATAACATTCTATGGTCAACACAAGGAAACAAACGGCAGAAATGGACCAAATAAATAAAATGTTGGC
>JAEQML010084387.1:0-10145 GCA_016904865.1 Pissodes strobi | reverse complement strand
GGGAGCGTATGACAAAAAATAGTGTTTGTCACACGTACCTAAATGAAGTTTTTCAGGACTCATCTGCTATTCCGGACTCGGCTAACGCCTCGTCCGGAAACAGCAATGATTCGTCCTGAAAAACTTTATTTTAGGTACTTGTAACAAAAATAACTATTAAGTATCAGTATCTAATTAACATATAGGTGTCGTGTGCCAGGTTATAAATAAAATTACGCAAAATGTAGAAAGGTGTGAATTTTTCGGTCTCCTAGAGATAAAGACTTACAAAGTAACAGTAAAATTTTAGCTCCCAATGACAAAAAAATTATTGCTTTCTCTATTAATGTACGGTGAAACTTAGGTGCAGGGAATCACTGATATCCACATAACGTTTAGATGTCAACACGTTTTTCTTTTCTTTGTTGTATGTCCGAAGAATGTAAATATTCCAGAATATGCAGTGCTCGAGAGTTGTCTCTAGTAGAGTGATTGTTGGTAGATAAGACACTTTTGCCCGATGGCAAAAGATTGGGTGTGGCCCGGGTGGCCGACTTGAGCAGCTGAAAAGGTGACAAATGTTCTTCAAGAAGTATTTCTTGTGGATGAAAAATATGTGACAATAACGAGAGTCTACTGAAAGAACGGTTAAAGGGTCAATAAGAAGCGTGTTTCAGGTGACAGAAAGTCTTTAAGTGAGACATTAACGTGCACGTACCACACAAGTCTAAACGATATGATATTTGCTGGCGAAGAAGTGATCGACAATGACCAGAGGCTGCTGAAAGGACCTTGGACGTCACGATGCCAGATGAACCAAACCGTTATAGAGGGTATATAATTATCCGATTCAGTCTAAGCTAGTGTCTTTTTGCCCCTCTTGAACACCACGTGACTTACTCCATTTACCCCGTATCCAATATAACCGTCATCATATCAATGGGGCCTAACAGTTCTTAAGGGTAGCTTTAGGAGTGAATTTTTAGGGGTAGTTTTTCTTAGCGAAAAATAAATAATTAAAGACTTTTTGCCTTAATGCCTTCTTGGCACCAACCACACTCCCTTTTGTTGCGGCGGCAGCATGAGTAATCGAACCTGAAATCAGTAGAACGAAGAGCCGCAGCGTATTCCACAAGGCTACCAGAGAGCTGATTAAATTTAATTTGAAAATGTTAGCTTAGCATCGTCAACATGTTCGGGAGCGCAACGTTGAAGTAACAAGCAAACGTGGGTTAAAATTGATATTAGAGTTCAAATTCATTCAAAATTAACCAGGCATAAATACATATAATTTTAAATTAATATGTTTTATTACTATGAGGTCGAAATTGATAATTAAGTTGAAATATATGCAATAATAGTTATAATATTATGCATGGTTACTGGAATAAATACATACACTTGTTAAGTAGGATATTTATTTTTAAATTAGTTTACATTAAAATATTACAAGCATTTATCTTTCAGTTTCACGTATTTATTCTTTTCTCTTGGAGGGATGTCAACTGTATTAAATGTATTGAATCATTGTTAAATTCAGTTTTGTGTGTTAGATATGCCTGTACCAGTTAAGTAAGTGTGTTCTAAGTGCAAGGAGGAGACTGAAGAACGTAATACATCATGCATTCCTTGTACTTTCGACAAAGAGGATATAAACATACAGTTATTAAATTTATGTTTACCAATCCAAAAAATGACGAGAGACGTAATAATTAAAGAGAAAAAATGGACATAATCGAATACGTCATTAATACTAAATATATTTTTTCGATGTGTGGGACGTAAATTTCTAGTTAGTAAATTTGTGCATACTGCATTTAAGAGTCAAGTTAGAGTTCTAAAATATTGTAAGATCTGTTTACACAGTACATGTTAGTATTAGAAAAATAAAAGGAATTTACTACTTGTATAAATTTGTTTTTTATTGCATGTTAGTTACAAACATACAAGTGATGCAACACTCAACATTATTTTTATCTGTCTAACTATTGTACAATGTGATCTATTATATTTTCACCGCCTACCTTTACCTTTATTATAACAGGTACAACAAAATTTTAAATGTGGAAGTTTTAGAACTTTGCCTAAACCGTCAGAATATTCTATTAGACAAAAAAATTGAGCATCGAAAAGCGCAGAAACATTTACAAGTTTGCTTTTTTAAAATTGAACCACCTATTTTTTATTCCAATTTTCGATAGAGAATATTTTTCTGCAACCAAAAATAAATAATTTGTTTATATTTTTCTTATAAATTAGGTTCAATTTAAATTCAAAATATGTTGTAAAAGTTATTACCTACTACAGGTATTTTTAAAGGTAGAAACTGGTAATGCCTAGAAAGGTTATAAGATGTTCAACTGCTGCCAGATTGTCTTCGATTGATCAGGCAGTATTAATTATAATTAAAAATGGGATATCCTGCTGAAGAAAAAGCTTCCATCCTTCAACTTTATTATGCTAATAATTCTAACGCTAATCAAGTGATATTGCAATACCGAAGACTTTACCCCAATCAAACTACCCCTTGTAAAAATACAATCAAAAATATTGTAAAAGCGTTCGAGACCCGGAAGGAAATACAACGAAAAAGAAGAATGGTGGTTAGTAAGGATGAAGAGGAACTCAGTGCCTTATTGTTATTTACAGGTAAATATTTTTAACATTGTTGAAAATCTAGATATTGTCACGAGTAGCTTAGGGGGTAGCGCGTTTATTTAAAGAATAACTTCTCAGAGAAGAGCCTCGTCGCGATTTGTACAATGACGGGGTCTCAATGCTTCCTTTAATCTACCACTGGATGTTCTACTCGTGAAGACACGCCTTGTTTAGCGTGCCGGGGGGTAACTGAGGTAGACCGGGATCGCGTTACGTGGGGTAAGAAGAGATGAAAAAGGAAGCACGTTTAGTTTATAACAATAACAATGTATCAACGATAAAACTTTAACAATAATTATTGGTCAAAAAAAAATGAGATTCTATTATACCCGATTACTACGGTGCGCATGGTTTCTCGATTTGAGGTACTGTTTATAGGTCTTTGTTTAAGTCTTATAATTTATAGTTTTTCTTACGAGTTGGGTTTTATTTAAGAGCACTAAGAGATTTCACTAAACTTTTTAACTGACTATTTAGACACTTGTCTTTCTCAACACTCTGACAAACTTCTTGTCAAGACTTTACTATGGAGGTTGTGCAACCCCTGGTCCTAGCAGTCGTCAAGTGACTAACCGGTACCAGGTTTGGAAGGAAAGGAATGGAACCTAAAGCAGTCGGATGACTAACCATAGGAGCGGATAGAACCCAGAAGGCAGTCGTCAAGTGACTAATCTTGGGAGCTGGAGATGAGACTAAAGTCTCCGAACTGAGGGTTCGGTAGCGTATTTATATAAAACAAAGTGATGATCATTGCATGCATAAGGTTCAAAGTCGCTCCCGTTGATTACTCGCGTTGTTTATAGTTTGCCTTTAATGTTTATATAACAATCTCCAAGTTCAAGTTCAAACTTGCGACAGGGTGATATTTGTTTAGTAGCTTATGCATTTTAGTAGATTACAATATAATAACTATGTATCAAAAATCTAGATAATCCTGAATCAAGCACAAGAAGCATTGCAATCCAAGCCATGACATCACAGGACAAAATTTGGCGAATTTTACACAAACACAAATGCTACCCCTATAGATTTATACCAGTACAGGGTTTAACGAATAAACACAAAAACCAAAGGCTTCAATTTTGCAGAGAAATGTTAAGGCGAATCCAGCAAGACCCTAATTTATTAAATAGAATGTTGTTTACTGATGAAGCCACGTTTACAACTTCTGGGATGTACAGTGACGGAAATAAAATTTCGTACACTGAGGTTAACATTTTATGTCATATTTGAATATTTTGATAAACTGGGCTTTTTACCTTTATCTCACCTTTTATACCTTGCGTTTCTTAGTTCAGTAATAACAGACCTCAAAACCACAGTTTATACCGTCACCGAATCAGTTATACAACTCTGAGCCGGCACCTTTGATGTTAGTGAAGTCAAATTCTATTTTTTCTATTCTCATATTTCGAGCATGCTTTATAATTTGGAAATGAATTATACGGCCAGCTGGGCCGTGGACAGAGTCGAGCTAGGACCTAATAATAGGCATATAACTAAGTCTATGGATTTAATACACAAAATTCGAGAAAGCAGTCCACAAAAAGCACCACAAACAAAGCCGACTCTCGAACAAACAAGATGGTAGTGTTGGCTTTTCGGTTCCTTTTCAATCAACATACTTTTCCTATCGCCGCGCCGCGCAGAAAATCAATAACCGAGATCTCATCTGAATACCAGCACAATAGAAGCCTGTTGCGTGCCTGGTTTTACGGTTAATTTTCGCCAACACTATATCTATCTATTTCTCCTTACAGGTGTTTCTCCTTACATGATATCTTATTGAAAAGAGACATAAATATGCCTCCAACTGATGTTTTATTTATAAGGGCAGCGTTCACTCATTGAGCGCAGGCGCAAGATAAGAACTCCCAGATGTTCTAACCCAAACACATGGAGAGTTGTTTAACTGATTCGGGTATTCGGGTACAGTATAAACTGTGTCAAAACTAAATGGGAAAATACAGGATCATTGGATAGAAGGGCTGGAAGTGGCAGAAGAAAATTTTCAAAGAAAAGTCAGAATAATAATATAACAATAAAATACGACTTCAAAATTGGTTTAATATTTTAAAATGGATCCATTTTTTTCCACCAATAGGTGGGCGTGATGAACATTGTAATTAGCACAGGTTTCTTCAATTTTATTCCACAAATCATGACTGTTTTCTGGATGGAAATCATTGTTTTTGTTAATTTCTTTCACAATCATTTATTACGAAAATTTAAATGGTTCGAGATACTTTCATTTCCTTGAAAACCATATCGAAAATATATTAGAACAGCTTCCACTTGCACAGTATCATTCTTTGATCTGACAGCAAGATGGAGTTCCTCCTCACAATGCTTAACCCGTCACTGACTTTTTAAATAATAAATATGCGCTGTGGATTGGTCGAAGAGGAGTTATCAGATGGCCAGCTAACAGTCCCGAGTTCAACCCGAATGACATCTTTCCATGGAGAAATTTAAAGGATAATGCTTACTATGAGAAAACTGACAACATTGCCGTTTTAGAAGAAATGATTCATGCCCATAATTGAAAATTTAAACAATAACCAACCAGAATTTATGTATAATACAATTCACCGCAAATTTTTAAATAATGTACAAAAATGCATTGAAAGTAACGGTGGATTGTAGAAAATGTTTAATTGCATGTTTAGATCATGCTGAGTTGTTCTTCATCGTTACCAGTTACCATTCTTCTTTTTCGTTGTATTTCCATATTAATTATTATTACCATAATAAAAATGAATTTTATTATAGAAATTGGAAGCCTTTTCTTCAGCAGGATATCACATTTTTAATTATAATTAATACTGCCTGATCAATCGAAGACAACCTGGCAGCAGCTTGACATCTTATAACCTTTCTAGGCATTACCAGTCTCTACCTTTAGAAATACCTATAGTAGGTAATAACTTTTACAAAATATTTTGAATTTAAATTTGAACCTAATTGCTAAGAAAAATATAAACATATTATATATTTTTGGTTGCAGAAAAATATTCTCTACCGAAATTTCGAATGAAAAAATAGGTGGTTCATTTAAAAAAAAGCAAACTTGTGAATGTTTCTGCGCTTTTCGATGCTCAATTTTTTTGTCTGATAGAATCTTCTGACGGTTTAAGCAAAGTTCTAAAACTTCCTCATTTAAAGTTTTGTTGTACCTGTTATAATAAAGGTAAAGGTAGGGGGTCAAAATATAATAGATCACCCTGTACTTATTGGAAAAACCTAATCATTTAATTAACACTTTGTTGCCTTTGCGTTTTATTAAAAATATATCCAAAATCATCATTTACAGAAATATTCATTACGTTTGGTAATTCATTGATATCTTCAACACATTTAAATTTACTTGTGGATAAAGGTAAAGACATAGCAGTTCCATATAAATTATTAACATCAAAGTACATGAGATATGATGATGATGGCTCACCTTCATTATATTCATCACCCATATATTTATTATTGACTTTACTGAAACGATTGGGAGATTGAGATACGCCTTCACGTATACCCCTTGTCTAATTGATAAGTACTGCATATATTTCTAAAATTTTCAAATATATCTACCAATTATAAGATATCAGTTTTTAAGTACAATTCAGCATATTCTTGTAGTTTGGTAATATGAAAAATATTAGATTTGCGATGTTTCGATTCGCAATCCAATTAGTGTTAATGAACTGCTTTTCTCAAATTGTGTTTTCTTCGTCGAAAGACCAGATGTAATTATCCTTCGCATCTTCGCCGTCCCTCATTACACTTTGTAGTATACAACTTTTTCCCAATCGGTACAATTTTTAAAGAAGTTATCTAAAAACATGGTGATTCAGCCGACCCTGGCTAGCCGCTCGAGCTTATCGCCTTGATGCCTCATTACAATTTTGTACCGATCGGTGACAAGCAAGAATCCGTAAATCGGTTCTTTCTTTTGGTTTTAAGAAGAAAAATGCCCTAGAAATCGTATTTCAAGTACAGTGTATGTGTAGTGATATGTCTTGCTCGCAAAGGAGGCGAAAAAAGGGAGCAATATTCATCGGAAGAAGTGAATCAGGGGGTGAGTTCACATAAGATTATATGCCAAAATTTCAAATATACGTAAATACCTGGTTATCTTATATATATAAAAACAGAAACTATCTCTCGTATAAAATCATGATGTGTATAATACTAAGCTACCTTAGTATCATGAATAAATATGACACTTGTAACCCTTAATTTTTTACTTAATAAAATTAAAATGGAAAATACTCTCAAACTTCTAAAACTAACTATATTAGAATAACGAACGGGCTACAGTCAAAAATTACTAACAAATCATTATTTATATACGAGGGCATGACAAAACATTGTTACATTTGTCGTCTGTGCACAATTATACACAGAATCAAACAATATATTCGGAATTGAAATATATTATATCGAAATGAATATAAATAATAAGCAAAAGTTAACTATACGAGCTATTCGACTCGTTCTTTAGTAATCTCGTCTAATCGTAATCGTACATCCTACCAAAGCAATACTATTCAATCACAAAAAGTGGTTACATAACAAAATCAAAAGGCTGACTAAGGAAATATACCGGTCGTCCTGCACATTTATTAATGTTTTACATAGAATAAAACGATTTTACCATATAAAGGAATATAAAAAATAGAACAAATGGTTATAATGCCTTCGTATTATTATCACGTTTTCGATAATTGATCCCCGTATGGGCCACATGTGGGACTATAAACTACAATTCAATTTGATGCAAATATTGCAAAACAAAAGCTAAAAGTTATATTTAATCATGATCCACTTATCTATAGGATAATAAATAAAACTCAAAAATCAAATATTATCATAATAATTTCAAAGGATATTCATAGCCACAATACTAGAGAGTTTATAGGAAATCGTACTGTTATTATTACTAAAATGCAATTATCCTCAATACCAGTGTTAAAAACACTGTCTAGAGGATTAAGGACTATGTATACTGTAATTATTGGTATTACTGCATTAATAAATAATTTTCAGAAAAAAAAAAAAAAAAAAGTCGAAGAGTGCCCTTTTCTCACGAAATTAACCGTTAAAAACTAGCCACAAAGGCAAGCTGACTCATAATTTAGGAGCGATTAAAACCCAAGTTGGGTATTATTATAGATTTGCATGCCCCTCCGTTCGCTTTGCTCGCAACGGGGGATCAATCAACAAGAACTAACCAAGTGCTAACCAAAACTAACCCAAGGCTAACCCAGAGTAACCCAAAATTAAGGGAAAAAGGTAAATTAATAGAAATTTTGCTAGGACGTAGACATGGATTCGTGTCGCATTGCGCGCAGTATTTTGGATTGCAACTCGGGATTTAGCCGCTCGTCATAAATTTATCGGAATGTTATCGTTCGGCTTTGTCGAAGCGATGTATATCGGAACGCATTATTTTTAAACAATTCGTGTTGATATGAGCCGATCGGCGAGGGAAAAAGTTGGAGTAAACATTGCTTGCAGGAGATGTTAATAAATAATATCAATACCTTTTTACAAATTCGCATTTGCAGATGCGAATAACTTTAACTAAAATTGGCCTTCACATGCAGATGTGAAGGGTCCCAACAGCCTCCACGTCAGTAGGTGTATTATGTTGGAGTGGTTAGAGGCACTCTATATCCCTACATTTGCCTATGTAAAGGATATATGTATTGACAAA
Source organism: Pissodes strobi (assembly GCA_016904865.1). Classification (NCBI taxonomy): domain Eukaryota; kingdom Metazoa; phylum Arthropoda; class Insecta; order Coleoptera; family Curculionidae; genus Pissodes; species Pissodes strobi. The sequence continues at coordinate 1,795 of JAEQML010084387.1, read as the reverse complement.
AATAAAACGGTATAGTGCTATGTATTTGCAGATACAAACACAAATAATCACCAAAAACAAATAACTACCATACTGTTGCAACCCTCTTGCATAAAATCATCGCATTGGAGGTAGCGAATTATTACACTCTTGGTTTCTGTTCAAAACAGAAATTACAGTATTTGCAGATACTGTAAATATGCTAAAAAATCGTTGCATTTGCAGATGCAGACGAAAGCATAACCAGGGTTAAGCAGCAAGCAAAAAGGTGAATAGTTGGTTGTATTAGCAGATACAATCGATCGTACCCACTATCTGCAATTGCAGTTGCAGGTAGTGAACATATTCATGAACCTATTTTTCTGTTCAAAAACAGAAATTGCAGCATTTGCAGACGCTGTAACTAGGCTAATAGATCGTTGCATTTGCAGATGCAATCGATATAATAAGTAGCAAACCAAGGAAAATCTTTTACATTTGCAGATGCATTAGAAGCGGAGGAAATAACTTATCCGAATCAAGACTTACCATCATCAGAAGCACCCGATGGCCTAGAACAAATTAAAGACCACGCTTTGATAATAGACAAAAAAAAAAAAAAAAAAAAACGAGGAAATCAAACCTGCGAGGCCAGAACTACATACCCAGATAGATAGTTTTTAGATGGTACAATCACTTATTAAAAAGGACTAAAAAAAAAAAAACAAACAGTATGATAGAGAAGTATCCACCAGCTGCCAACTGTAATGTCCTCAGACCATCAAAATTAAATCTCAAAGAGAGTACTAAATCCTGCCAAGACAACTACTGTATCAATTACAGAAACAACTATGGTCCGTGGGATTAGTGCCTTAGCCCTCACTTTCAATAATTTAATTAGCCAACCGTCTGAACTACAATTATACGTTCAAAATTGACAGAAATTAAAGGTAAACAGTTCAATAATAGAGTGGGTACAGGATTATAAAATGTCTTTCAATAGGACACCACTCCGGTTAGCAAAATAGAAGACTACATAGGACGGCAAAAAATTTAATTTCAAAATACGCATTCTTGGGGAAAACTGATCTTAAAGATGCATATTTCCTTATCCCTATGCACAGTAGTCAAAAAAGTTGTTAAGATTCGTTTTTTGCAACGTATTATACCAATTTAATTGTGTTTCATTTGGTTTATGTACAGCTCCATATCTTTTCACAAAACTGAAACCAGTTGTGAGATATGTAAAATTAAAGGGTATAAAAACTGTACTCTACTTAGTCGATTTGCTAGTTATTGGTAATTCAAAAGAGAGCTTAAAAGTATAAATAAAATTACACAAACATTACAAGATTTAGGTTTTATATAAATTCTGAAAAAAGCTTAGTTATTCCCGCGCAACAATGCTCATTTTTCGGGTTTATACAAGAGAAAAGGGACCTACTGGCACAACAGTCTATTATCTTTTACCCTGAAAAATACCTACTCACATCTCCTTGCAGAGAGAAACAACCATTGTGGAAGAAAATTTCCCTGGCTGTAGGGAAATTAGGAAGTCTCCTGAGAAATTAAACTGATTATTTTTTATTGCAAACTATAGAACAGTGAAAAAGAAATCGATACTTGTTTTTTATTTCCACTAAGATGAATATTACAAGAGCTATACCAGTTTTTAGTTTTGTATATATGGATATACTATGCATGGTGTGACGTAACAATTCATGTGTATTATGACGTCATAAGCACATCTCAAGGCGTTGTATCTGCCTCATTTTTTGGCTTATGGAAAAAAGAAAAACACGTGTTCACTTATTTTTCATGGGCTATCAAAATCAGC
>JAEQML010084386.1:0-10146 GCA_016904865.1 Pissodes strobi | reverse complement strand
TTGGTGAACCTATGGATATTGTCAATGCCTTTGCCACACATTTTCAGCCTTGCTACTCGGATCACTCCAATTCGATCATTTCTGCTGCTTTACCTATCGAATTCTCAGCCGTTTTATCTGCTCACGTTTTTACTGTCGATGAAATCAGGGATAAAATAATGTCCCTTGATGTTTCTAAGAGGGCTGGTCCTGACGGCATACCATACTTTTGAAGGATTGCTGCAGTTCACTCTTGGCCCCTTTAAAAACTCTCTTTCAGAGATCTGTGGACACCGGCTGTTTCCCCTCGTCATGGAAATATTCAAATCTAATTCCCATTTACAAGTCTGGCGACAGGACGAAAATAGTTAATTATCGTGGAATCTCTCTGCTGTCTGCTATCCCTAAGCTTCTCGAGTCCATGGTTACAGATGAGATCTTCAACACTTATAAGAACTATATAATACCAGAGCAACATGGTTTCTTTTCAGGGCGATCCACTGCAACTAATCTAGCAGTATATCAGGACTTTCTTTTGACATCTGTTGAGTCTGGTGATCAAGTTGATTGCATTAATACGGACCTTTCTAAGGCATTCGACAGTGTCTGTCATGCTTTATTGCTAAAAAAACTTTGTGATATCGGCATTTCGGGGTACTACCTTGGGTGGATTGAGTCGTATTTGTCTCTGCGTCGTCAACGTGTTGTTGTTTGTGGCTCTGTTTCACACGAAATTTTTGTAACTTCAGGTGTCCCTCAGGGGTCACATCTCGGACCAGTACTGTTTTTGTTGTTCGTAAATGATGTCATTTCTTGTTTTAAATCGTCACGCTGCCTTCTGTATGCAGACGATTTAAAATTTTTTAATACTGTTTCTGCAGATTCTGATTGCTTGCAGTCTGACCTTGACAGCTTCGTTGTGTGGTGTGAGGCTATTTTTTTAAATATTAATGTTTCCAAGTGTAAGGCTATTACTTTCTATAAACGTCGCAATCCTCTCAGAACGGTGTATAAAATTAAAGACTCGGTCATTGAAAATGTGTCATCGTTAAATGACCTCGGTGTAATATTCGACAGTGGTTTGACATTCAACCAGCATATTGACAATATCGTTCTGAGAGGATTTAGACTACTTGGTTTTATTAAGAGGAACACAAAGCACATCGGCGATACTAAGGCGCTTACTAGTATTTATAGTTGTTTAGTGCGCAGTGTCTTAGAGTATTGTTCAGTCGTGTGGTCTCCAAGTTATGCTTGTCACATCAATAGACTCGAAAAAGTTCAAAACAAATTCGTTAAATACCTTTTATACAAACATCACTTTCCGTATCAAAATGTGCCCTATGCGACAAGACTTTTGCTCTGCGGTTTTCAGAGCTTGGAGACTCGGCGAAGGAACGCACATGTGTTGTTTCTGTATAAATTAGTAAATGGGTACATAAATTGTAGCAGTCTGTTGAATTTGATACTATTTTCAATTCCCGGTAGAAACACAAGACAAATACGATTATTTCACGAAAGGTATCACAGGACAAACTACGGCTTAAATGCTTTTGCACACCGTTTAATGTGTACATACAATAGATTTTACTCCGACTGCGATGTGTTTCTTATTAGTTTAACCACGTTAAAGGCCATCTTAAAGTTTAAAGTCTAAAGTCTGAGTAATTTGTTTTGGTTTTGATTTTGATTTTAATGTTAGGTATATGTAATATGTAGTATTTTATTAGTATTTGTAAATTTTGTACCATTTAGAAATGTTTTTTCTGTAGTGTACTGGCTGCATAAATAAAATAAATAAATAAAATGCACTAACTAAAATTAACTAAACTTTGCCGAAAGTTGATTGAACGACTAACCAAAACTAACCAGAAGTACCAAAAAGGGCTAAAACGTATCGGAACAGATGAAAAATATTAAAGTTACTAACCTAAAGTAACCAAATTTCGGCGACTAACTAAAATTAACCAAAAAACATTTAAATTGGTTATAAGGTATCGGAACCGGTTCAAATGACTAAAGTAAATTAAAACTAACGAAAACTGATAGAAAGCTTAATGAATGACTTACCAAAACTAATCAAAAGTAGCCTAAAGCACCAAAATGGGCTAAAACATATCGGAATAGGTTACAAAAATTAAAGTAACCACAACAAACCGAATTTTGGTGACTAAGCAAAACAAACCAATAAGTTTAAATTTGATTATAACTTGTCGGATTCGATAAAAAAGGCTAAAATAAATAGGAACTAACTGAATACAACCAAAAGTTGATTGAACGACTAACTAAAAATAACCAAAGGCACCAAAACGAGTTAAAACGAATCCGAACAGTTTAAAAATATTACAGTAACGTTATGCCTAAATTATAGTTTAGGTTAGGTTTTTTTAATTATGATAATCTTGAATATGAATGTTAAAAATGCATTTCTTTAATTAAATAAGTATATTATAAATACTCGTGTTAGTATTTTTACTTTTTTAAACTCTGTTTTTAAAAAATATTTGAGTTAAAACAGAAATCATATTTTCAGCGTCCCCTCGGTTGCATCTGTGGGAAGTACTGTCAATTTTTTCCTAAACTTAACAAATTAAAATATCGCAATCTATAATTTTAGCGGAACCTGGTCACAACAGTCGCGTCGCATCAAAATGATCCAAAACTTTCGAAAAAAAATAAACAAATTTTTTGAAGTCCGTCTGATCCCGAAAAATTCGGTCGAATTGGTTGGTCGGAATCGGTTGTACTGTAACCACGACATTATTTAATATCTAGAAATTAAAATATGGCCACCGCCTTATTAAGCATTTATTTTTGTTTTCATACAATAAAAAATTTACTTGTCTTCAGCAGGTGTTTGACGGAAAGGAATTATACTTCCATTTCCTGCTATTGATTTTTTTCAAGTACTTATTATAAGGTTATTAGTTATTCCATAACGATTTGCATAGCTGCTTGATATTTTATTTGTCATTTAAAGTGTTGCCAGGGTCAGGGGCACGATTACTAAAAGCACGATTACCAAATCGAATTTTATTTTAAATCGGTACATACCAATTTAACCCGGCGCGACGCGTCGTTCTTAAATGAGATTACCTAATCTAACACAGTAAGACAACTCACCAAAATTATCAAATCATTGTGTTGCAGTAGTATCATTAAATTATTTTGAACTAACAGTTCGTTGAGAATTTATTTTTTCTATTTTGGTATCATAAAAAAGCCCTTTTCTACAGCCGCGCACAAAATAACTAATTACTAAATTGAAATGAAATCGCAAAATCGACGAATGCCGTGGATCCTTATTTTGCGCTCTAGCGCGAACATGGAAAAGAAAATTCTCACTTTTTCCGTCGAGTATGCTATGAATGGTCATGCAAATCGAAGATAATAAATGACAGTCGTGTTTGTTGCTAGCAATCCTGTTCTAAATATGCCCGAAGCCTCAATATAAGATGTCAAAACTGACAGTCATTTGCAAATTTCAGAATAAGTATAGAGAAAAATGTGCATTTAATTTTAAAAAATGCGACTGTAGAAAAAGTTCTGTATGTTTTTCGAGCGCAAAGTAAGATTGCCATTCTTACTCAAGCGGCAATCCATTACTTTGCGCTCTAAATACACAAATAACTATATCGATACGCAAAGTAGTGTCGAAAAGAAGCTCGTTTCGACACTGCTTTTGTTGACTGGTTGCTTTGATATTAACAAAATTGTTCAATGTCAAGACTCACTAGCAAAAATTTCGACACCGTTTTGAATGGATGCCTAATAATACAGAAGTGACAAGATAGCCGTCCAACTTTTGATCACGCCTTGAATAAATTAACGTTTCCACGTTCCACGCAAGCAGGTCGTTTCCTAATTTCGTGCTCGTGCGATACAATATCGTCTTTTAAAACTAATATCTTAATATACTATTATAAAAAATTAATGGGGACGGACAATACGGGCATATTTTTCTGTATGATCTAGGCCTAGCCGAAGCTGTGATCTTGTTCTAGGACTAGAATACGTTATGCTAGTATAGAAGGGACTCTAAAAGATGTATTATAAATCAGCACACATTAGCAATGTTTCTACTTATCGATAACTTTAATCACTTTACAAAAGTTTGTAGATAAGTAAGCATGTATTATTACACATGCTTACTTATCTATACCATGAGGGTCACGCGTGAAGTGAAATATTAAAACAACAACACTGGGTGCTGCCAAATGCGCATGTCCGAAGGTCGAAAATTTGGTGTAAGTAGACGTGAGTATAGAAGATACTACGGAGGGCTAATACTTAATATTACAGCGCCGCGGGTTATCGGTTTTTGACATTAACATCAAAATAAATCAGTTGCGGAGTGTGAGTTCGCATGCCATCTCCGGAAGTTTAAAAATACCTTGGGACATTGTCGAGTGTACTCAAGAAATCGCAGGGTGTCTTAATGGACTTTTTTTGTGGACTCTATTTATTCCCTCTCTAATAAAAAAATTACGTATTATAACTTTTCTGGCACATATTCTTCTTTAAACGCGTTTTATGAATCCCGAAAGCTTCTTTGTGTTAATTATTATTTGTGATATTATGTTTTCGCAACTTAAGTAATATTTTCGGATTGAAGAGGATACCAATTAAGTGATCTAAAAACTAGGCAAATTTGAAACTGGTCTTTTACAATTTTTTTGCTTTAAAATTGTTGATTTCAATGTCTGTAGCCGCTTTTTGCGGGTTTATATATTACCGTCTTTTAGCAGCAGATACAATAATTAAACAAATATTTCAAAATCTTGTTAAACACATCTTTAAAAGGCTATTATTTAAAAACAGATGGAAATATTTCTGTACTTTAAAGCTGAAAAATAGGGGGCTTGATTGGTCATTATTGATCGCTAAGCGAGATAAATGTGAAACAAAAGTATGGTTGCGTATCTTGACCTTTTTTCTATACAATTTTAAGAATGGTTTTCCAAATTTTGCTGTGGTTATAAGATTTGAAGGGTAGATTTGCTAGATGGTTTTATTATAAAATACAAAATGGCTAAACTGGTTATAAGCTGTTTCTCAAAATAGTAGCATTAACATCTTTGGAGCGAATTAAGATATTGATTTTAATTAATGTACGTTGTCGAGTAATGTTTTGGTGTAAACCTAATTCCATTAAAATTTGAACGTAACTAGCCATTAGCAAAGAAATAAATGTAGTGACGCATGAGAAATGCGCTTCATCAACCTATCTGTGCGGACATTTGCTTTTATTTGGCGTACCTAACTTAAAAATAGTTTATAAATGATTTCTATCAATGAAATATGATATTATTGTTATACTCTATTATTTTCAACAGATGGCGTTAGGCGCCAATTTGTAATAACTTATATTCCGTTCTAAAGTTGGGTGCCAATTTGTTACCAAATTAAAGTTAAAAATAAGAATTCTACTATCGGATAAATTACTCTGGTATATGAACTTTAATTACCAGGCAGCACTTACCCAGAACTTAACCAAATTTCTTCTTCCAGCACCGTCTGAGAACACCTACACTAGCTCAGCTCGGGTTGGTCCGATGTTTGTCTTTTTCAACTGAACAAGTTTCAAATTGTATACAAGGATATGAAATTAAATCAAGATATGTAATAGTCAACGTCGAACTTGAACACCTTCAAGTTTAGTTTTATTGGCAAACCCCTACCGTTATCGTTTTGGGCACACTGAAAGAATATCTTGAAAAATAAAACGAAGTTTAAACTCCTAAATCGGATATGTCGTAGTCTGCGTTTCACGTACTTTGTTATCAAACAAGTTCTAGGACCCCAGTCCAAATGAAATAACATCAGAATTGAGGTCAATACTTTTATTAGAAAAAAAAGAAAGTAAGCTCCTTTTCCCGTATAGAATTTACCTAGAACGTGAGAGACAGTTACCCCGTAACGAAATTACGTTTTATCTAAACACATCCTCCTGTCAATTTGACAGTATAATTTATTTTAAGGATCTGACATAAAAATAGTTATTTTTGTTACAAGTACCTAAAATGGAGTTTTTCAGGACGAATCATTGCTGTTTCCGGACGAGGCGTTAGCCGAGTCCGGAATAGCAGAAGAGTCCTGAAAAACTTCATTTAGGTACGTGTGACAAACACTATTTTTTGTCATACGCTTCCAAAATTTAATTTTCATTTATACGCTTTTTGCAATTCTTCAGAACGCCTAAATTTGCAAATTTACCATAATTTTTGAAATCATAATGTACGACAAAGTTAGCTTAGAATTTGATATCGTAGCAACTATTTGACAATTTTGTCATGTCATTCGAAATTTGACATTTAGACATATTCAGGAATTTTGGAATAGTCCGTAAAAGTTGCCATGACGACTTTTAGGGACTAGGCCTAAAAAGAAGCATTTTACGGACTCAAATGAGCCCGTAAAATAGCTATTTTTGGGAGCGTATGACAAAAATGTAATTTAGAACATTAACACCATCGACTCACTCTGCCCGAACCCGGCCACCTTCGGCGATAACTCTTACCGGTCGTTACCACACAAACTATTCTATACTAATTATCTATAGACACTTCAAAATTATCCGGCTGTCATTGATCTATAGTATATTGTGTAACTAGGAGGAAAAGCAAAACATTCCTGGACGACTGAGGTAGTTGTTGGACGAGGCGCAGCCGAGGCCAGCAACACATCTCACTTGGGTCCTGCTATCCATTTCTCACTTGGGCCCTGCTATGTTCCCAATGCAGCCTACAATTTATGAGCAAATTCCAATAAACCCCGATAGCCGAGGAAAAGGAAATCAAGAGTCGCCGTTTGATATTCACCAAAATTATAGTGGTGAGAACTCTCCTTAGGCGGCAATGAAAAAAAAAAGCACCATTAGAATTCTTCCATTTCTTTTTTGATGAACCTCTTCAAACATCGGGAAGGAAACAAATTTATATGCTCAGTAAAAAAAACTAATACCCTAAACATGACAAGTAGTGAATTACTCGTTATTTTTGGAGGACTTTTACTGTCTGGATAAGGCAAATATCCAAATAAATGCTAATACCTGTCAAGTGAAAGTGATGTGCCAAAAAAATTAGCGGAAACCAGGGGGCTAAATAGATTTAAAGCAATTCTAAGGCAGTTACATCTAAATGACAACAGTCAAATCGACGACAAGAATGAATGAATAAACTACAGCTCCTAACAGAGAAGTTGAATCAAAATTTTTAAAAATACGGTGGCTTAGACGAGTATATTAGTATAGACGAGAGCATGATACCGCAGAAAAACCACGCCCTCAAACTATCGCCCAACTGCCTTGCCAATAATCTCCAAAGTCATAAAACGTGTAGTCTATCAGCAACTACTAAAGCAAAACTGTATACACTGCAGCAGCTGCTCTTGCTCTACAAAGCGCAAACAAGACCGTGCTTATAATATTGCTCACACCTCTGGAGTGCCGCACCTAAGCACACCCTATAAAGCTGCTAGATTCCATTCAGAAGAGAGCTGTGCGTCTCATCGAGTTAACCCGGGATCTGTATAGCCTGGAATACCGCATACATGTGGCCGAGATATGTTTTTTAGATATTTGCACTCCAGATGTCCCAGGATTTGGCCCGCATCATCCAGCCCCCTGCAGCGCCTGCCAGACAGTTGCGACAGGCGACAAGAGCGCATCCGTTTGTTGTACAACTGGAAACACCTAGAACGTAGCTTTACACGGTCTCCTTTTTCTGGCACACTGCATTACTGTGAAACTCACTCTCTGCCTTTAGTGTGTATGTCATTGCCATAAAAAAATTACATGCTCTTAATTAGTATTAAAGTAGACGAATATAAAGTTGCTTCAATAACGGTTGATTTTTTGCGTCTATATACGTAAATATGTCTTGCTGACTCCAGATTTCTCATGAAATTTTCGGCAGAAATGTTATCTTGCCGACAAATATTGGCATTCAAGTGCCATATTGTTAAGTTTTATTAAGAAGATCGATATCTGTATCATATCTTTGTTATTTTATATTTTCCAAATCAATTATACGACAAATTATGCATAGATTTGAAAAAGTTGATTAAAATAGCCTGCTATTATTTTTGAAGTTACCCATCTCATTAAATAAAAACATTGATTTATAAAAAAATTCAATTTTGTCGATAAACATTGCTATATTTTTCTACTGAAATGTAAATAATAGCATTTGATTTAAAATGTTAAAAATTATGTTAATTGACTTTATAACTTGATAATTGTTTCTAGCCAATCCAAATATGAGAAATTTGTTCCTTCACATAACAACTCTGGCCATTGCGTGTTTCATTGTAGTTTCCGAATGTGCCATAATTATAGAAACCATTCCGCAGTCGAGAGAGCCGTTCCATTTGGCGCTAACGGACGCAATCGATTTTCAGTTAGTTAGTTAGTAGCTTGTTACTCTTGAAATATTTTTTGATTAGGATATCGTCATTCAAATACAGCAGGTGATCTACATTTGTATTTTAACGGCTATTTCAGTAAAAAATTTTATTTAGTGTAGTTTGGTTTAGCAAAACAGAAATGAGTATTTTTGTACCAAGGGAATTTTGTTGTTTTCTCTCATTAAAAAAAAAACATACAAATTCAACTGGGATCCTGATCTAAATTATTTCATGTACTAAATCATTTTTGTAGGACTTCGTTCCAATCCTAGATTACCTGCTTCTTCTCATATACCTATAGTCCCCTCCTGATCTCAAGAGTGCAATCAGCTCCCAGCATTTTCAAAACGTATTCCTCGATCGAAAACATCACTAACTTTAAAAATAAAAAAGAAGCGATCAGAAATATCATAAAAACATTAAAGTTTTCCTCTTGGCAGAATTACCCGCCCAGCATTAAATCCTCAATTTATTCAAGAAATATGTGGAAACCGATCTGTTACTGGAATAACAACTAGAAGTTCTTGACCTCGTTAGTCTAATGCAGGAAAATACTGGGAGTTATTTGCGACAACAAATTAAATTTGAAAGACCAACTTTCCTACATAAATCCCTCCGTTTCGAAATACTTTATATGATTCTTCTGGGACTTCGACTCCGCCAATTTTCTAATACTTTATTGATCCTGATTATTTCCATGCTTAATTATGGAAATTTTGTTTATAATTCTGTCACCTCTGCATACGCCACCCGTTGTTCCGTGTACTTCAATCATTATTTTCCAATGCTTTACTAATTCTGTCTCACTTGCTCTTATTTCACGTATCTCTTTCCTACTTTACGCAATTTTAATTTATCAAAATATTGACTTAATCGTAATATTAAGTTACGTTTTACCAACATATTCTATCTACATAACTCTTTGTATTGCATAACATTTATATTAAAATAATAAATTTTTACACAATTCTTTCGGTTCTCTTTCCATGAATTCGAATATAAGTACCTTGTTACATGTTCTAAAATCAGGTTTTGGAGACTTGCCAAATATAAAACCCACCTTGAAAAAAATATAAGCTCTGGCGGAAAATCCCTTGTACATAAACCATCAATCTGGGCACTGAGTTACAAATGCAGCCAGGCAGCTCGTCCTGATCAACGAAGACACACAACCTCTTCGGTTGAATCTTAATTATGTCCTCTGGGTTCAGCATACAGATCCCGAAATGCACCTCTCTTACCATCGCCAACGCTGAACAGTTTGCAAAGGCATGAGTGAACGATTCCTCATCCTGCTGAATTTGGTCTTACTCCCATCGGGAAGCCGCGCGTTCTCTGTGCACTTGCACGTAAGCCCGGAAAGTCAATAGCCTTGAAGCATTAGTGGAACCCGGACTGACGTCCTTGTGTGTTTTACCATTTGAAAATATACACTAGCTCTTGCTTCCTCGCATACTTAAGGGAGCACCGTTACCGGAGTCCTGACAATCAGCAACGACGCAGAGAGTGGTTTCTCCAGCGAGCACTCTCTTTCAAGCATCAGCTTGTTACTATCTTAATCCAAAATAAAACAGGGGTTAACACTGGGAACCTTCCAGAGCATAAGCGGTGCCGCCTTCATGGTCGGAGAGCTTAATATAATATAAGGACTTCCTTATAATGTAATCCCGCTACTAAAGTTCAGTAGAACGAATGTATTACAGGTAGGTAGGGTCTCATTTATCACACATATATTATAGTATAATGTATAGTCAAAATCAC
>JAEQML010084385.1:0-10146 GCA_016904865.1 Pissodes strobi | reverse complement strand
GGAAAAGTGAAAAGTAAAGCTCCGGCGGAGGAAAAACGAAACTTCACAGCCGCCTACACAGTCGAGTAATGACGGATTTACTGACGTTTGAAGAAAAAAGTTGTTTATTATAACAATGGTCTGAAACCGCATTATACTTACATGCATATCTAATTTATCTATTTCGGAAAGAACCCATCCAACAGATCCGTCCCCACTACATACTAATATTCGGAATGGATCGAAGTGTCTAAACAGTCTTAAACCGAGGCGTGGCCCTGTCGAGATGAGGTCAAACACTTGTGCGGGGTTCAGGAGCTGCTTAAAGCGTCGAAGAAATTTGACGCCTTGATTGTCTCCTGAAATCAATGTTTATGTTAGTAAAAACAGTTAGTATATAACAGGAGCTATGAAATAACATTGATAAATTATCTACAGGTACTTCAACTTTCGCGAAAAAATTATTTAAATGTTCTAAGTAAATATACACTCTTTTGCACAAGTAACTCGGTTCTTAGATTGTTCTTAAATTTATCTACCACCACTTGCTCAAGATGTCGACTCCATACAGAGGAGATCAGTCCGTCTTGGGGCTGACACAGAGTTGACTAAAGACCTTGATAGTCTTGAATATTGAAGAAAAGTGGCGAACCTATTTCTTTACTATCGATACTATGCGAATGAGCTGGCATTTATGATTTCGTCCAGGGTTATGCCAAACAGAAATACCTCTTAGACACAAGCTGCCCCAGAACATACGATTCAGTTGCGAACACCTAGGATGTCGCTGTTACGAGACTCCTTTTTCTGGAGGACTGCCTCTCTCTGGAATGAACGAGTCACGTTTTTCCCGAAAACTATAACCTACAGCGCTTTAAGTCCAACGTCCACCGTCATCTCTGCACACGCACCGCTCGTTGAGTGGTGTAGGATTTTTGTTTGGTGTGTGTGCCGAACATAAAAAAATTGCAACCATATTATTTAAAGGAATCTTCGCGTCACCACCACGTATCACGCCAGGCTAGCGGATGAGAACTTATGCAGGACATCTAGGATACCTTAGTATGATAATGCGCGTGTCTTTTCAGCTGAAGTATACTTGGAATGCTTTTTAAATGTCTTAATTACTCTTGATAACAAAGTTTAAGAGTTGTGTTCTATTTTATTTATGGTTAGCTTTTGCTCTTTAATTTAGGTATGAATTTGAACGTTTTTACCGATAAACTAGCATGATTTTATTTAGGACTTTAATGCACTTTGACAGATCCCTTTTTCAGATTATTTTACTTAGAACTTTGACAAATGTATTGTAAATGCGACTTTACTACTTTAAGAGGGTATCCCATAAGAGATAGCGTCCATCTGAATTGCAGTTCCTGAGTTAGGGTTGAGGATTAGTGTATGGATAGAACAACCATCAGAGAATTGCGTCCTTGTGGACTGCAGCTCAATGATCGAATGAAATAGGTGGGGGACAAAAGACTGGTGAACCAATGATTTGCTCGACTATTTATATGACGAAATTTACTGTCCGGGGCCAGCTTAAAGTTCATAATTACTTGTGTTCATCGCTCGTGTTGTTTATAATTTTGTCTCGAATGTTTACATAATATTTTCCAAGTAAGTCTAAACTGAGGACAGGGTAGTAGTTAATTAGCAGTTCAAATTTTCTAAGAAATAGTGAGTATTAATGACGACTTTTGCTTCGGAAATATGTCAAATATTATCTTTGACCTCACCCATTTTACTTTTTTTTTATTGTATGTAATTGATTGTAAGTCTCAAAATAAATAAGCATACAAAATCAAATGTTTTATAATATTCCGCAATATTTTCATATTTGTTGAACTCCTCCCATTTTATTTCAAATTTAACAATGTCAGAGTAATTTTTCCCTAAACAAAACAAGCCAGTTGCCAGGTGCATCAAGTCAGAGGCAAATCAAGGAAAACTGAAATAATCTATTTTTGTTTTAACTTACCATACTAAGTATGTTCGACCAGAAAATCGCTTATAGAGCAACCAATATTTATTGATTTTGTTTTTTTGTTGTATCCAAAATGGAAGTTACAGAAAGTCAAAAACTATCATTTTTGTTGAGTCCCAGTACAGAGATAAAAAAACATAAATAATTAATTGGATATTTTTTTTAGTACACTCAGTACTCGACATTTCGACAAGAAGTACGTGTTACCTTTAAGACAAAATTTCTGTCATTATCATATCCATGCGTTATTCTAATGCTGAATGGTTTCGTATTGGCGAGTAAAGGTCGCGAATATGATCAAAGCACAACATAGAATGAAGATAGCAATCGGGCCCTGAATATGACACCTATTTATCATTGTAGTAAAATGCTGTCTAAGAAAGATGAAATCTTTTATTTCTTCTTGAGCTAAATATTGTCATTATGTGCAATAGCGTATAAACATAAATGTTGCAAATTGGCTGAAATCAGATAAGTAAAAGGCGTTTTTCATATATTTTAAGTTGTATAAAAGAGCAAAAAGAATTTTTATAAAAATATTTTAAGCAATCATCTATCATGTTAAATATCCTTAAATTGAATACTTAGTTATTATATATCTCTCTTTGCATATAGAGGATTTATTATGTTTCATGACATGCTAATGCAAAATCTTAATGTCAATGTTGTCATGCACGGCTAGCGACCATCTGTATGTTTTTGGGCTACCCTATTTAACTAACTTGCCGCGTCTACTGAATAATCACCTATCGAGAAGGTTCGATCAGAGAAATTGATTTAAAAAAATTTGTTGATTATTTTAAAAATATTAAGTTGTTTAAAAGGGCCTACAGGGAAGAGTATTTTAAGTAATAAATGGGAAAACTGGATTTCTTGACTTAATTGTATCTTCGTTGAGTGTACAGGTTGGCTCGAATTGGAGTCTATGTATGGGGATCTAGGAAATCGTAAGAGATACAAAGTCGGTCAAATTAAGGCAAAATTGCGCATTTAGGTGCCTAATAATATGCAGTTAGTTATCCGGGAAAACGAAATTTCGAAAAATCGTTTTAATTTTTTCCTGGGTTTATTTAAAAACCGATTTCAAATTGAATTGAACTTTTCCATTGCAACTTTTTCCGCTCTATCCAAAGGTGATATCCAGTTTGAAATCCAAAGTTTGGTTTTCAAGGGGTCATCGTCAAATTAAATTTTTTAAATACGATATTTTTTATTTGGTTTATTTATTTTATGGTTTTTCAAATGATATTGGCGTTCCTAATATGAATATGTGTTTTGATTTCATTAATTTTTTATTTTTTTTTTAATTATTTATTTTGCTTTGGGGTAATTTTAAATAGTTTAAGTTACTTTTGAAATTTTTTATTCTATAAAATATATCATTTTATTTTTTTGTGTTGCGTTGGTCAGTTAGTTTCATTGATTAAATGAAGCAGAAATGGAAATTTTATGCAATTTTATGCATCAGACTAGGAAATTTTATGATATTTTTCGGCTGTTGCCTTTTTAATAATAATAATAATAATAATAATAATATTGTCTTAATTTTTTACTGGATCGGATGTTATCTGTAACGACTGATATTATTACTACTGGGGCGAATATTTAGATTTTAACAAATTATAATTCATCTATAGTTATTAATTATATAACAATATGGATTACTATATGCAAAGGTATATCTATCCATAAGATTCCTATTATACTGCGAAGAATACTTATTATTGATATCAATATTGTAAAATATTATATACCTTTAAATTGTTATGCTTATAAAGTTCCATCCTAGAGCTCAATAAACACGGTATCGTGTAGTACGTTTATTTATCATGCATTTTATTCCAGTCTTTCACTCGTTTTCGCATATTTATAGTGAGGATTACTTTTGAATATTTATATTTCATATATACATATATATTTTTTAAATTTATAATCAAAATTTCGATAGGTGTGTTTTTCCATCTAAGTAAGTATCACTTAGTATTGTTATGCATTGTTGATGTTGATCTATGTCATTTTTTTGTTGACTAAAAGTTGAAAATATTTTATCTTTGCACTGAACAACTTGTTAGCATAATAGTTCAGGACCACCTTCTCGTAAAAGATAATCCTGTTTATTTAATTTTCTTAAGTTTTATTTTTATTAAAAATAAAGGCTCCTTTTCCACTTAACACAAAAAACAAAATAAAATATTTTTATAGAGTATAAAAATTCAAAAGTAACTTAAACTATTCAAAATTACGTCAAAGCAAAATAAATAGTTAAAAAAAATTAAAATTAAAATTAAACAAATAAAAATACATATTCATATTAATAATGTTATTATCATCTGTAAAACGAATGAAAAAAATTAAAGTTCGTATTTAAAAAAGGAAAGTTGATGATGACCCCTTGAAGACGAAACGTCGGATTGGATTACAAACTGGATACCACCATTGGATAGAGCTGAAAAAGTGGCAATGCAGTAATGCAATTCAATTTGAAATCCGTTTTTAAATAAGCCCAGGAAAAAAAATAAAACGATTTTTCAATATTTCGTTTTTTTTCCGGATATCTCCGAAAATAATCGGAATTTTAATACTTTCTAAACGGCATATTGTTAGGATCCTTAATGCGAAATTTTACCATAATTTTATCGACAATGTATCTCTTACGGTTTTCGAGATCCCCATACAAAGACTCGAATTCGAGCCACCCTGTATAAGGTATATTTAATGACTTAGCAAAAACAGATAGTGTACAATATTTGCTATCGTACTAATTAAGCCAAGATTACTTGGAAATGTTTTTCTGCTGTAAGGTGAAGGGTTTGGCTTTTCAAACAACCCGACGGCATGTGGCATGGCAATTTGAAAATGCCTTTAAACCTAATAGACGTTTAAACGTCTATTAGTACATAGTGAAATAATTTCCCCAAACAGTGCCAATTGTTTAGACAAACATCAATTTAAATATCAGTATTTATTATAAGAAAAATACCTTGGATTCTTTAGAGGAAAATTTTGAATTATCTGATGAAATGGGTAAGAATAGTTTTATTTCTAATTACAACAATATTACCAACTGTATATATCTCAGTGACGTTACAGAATATATTGCGGAATTTGTAAGTAGAAGACTTATAAAAAATATAAACTATGATGTGTGTGCTTTTTCACTAACCAATAACATTTCATTATCAATGTCATTTAACTTGGACTTTGCAAGCCCTCTAGAGATGTCGTAAAGATTTGCCTTGTTGCTGAAAGCATATGACGAACACAGCTTTTTTCATTTTAAAATTAATTTGTTTGGCTATAAGACAACTAAATGTAGGAGAGTTATTTGCATCTTTGTCAGAGCATTGCTTGGAACAAGACTCTTTGGATGGCTATGTTTTACAGTTAATAAGTTTGATATTAAAACATCATTTTACGATAAGAGTTCACCATATAAATTGAACCAATAATGAAATAAATAATAGAATTAGACATAAACTAGCAAAAACTATAATTTTTAGGTACCAATAGTTTTTTAAATATTTTTATACAAGTGTGCCTCATTTGTATGTTCCCCGGTAATAATTTGTTGTTAAATGTAGGTAATAATAAGCAAAACCAATTTAAATTTCTATATTTGCAACTATTTGCCAACAATTAAAAAAATTTATATACATATTTGAATTTTCTTAAAATGTTATTCAAAAAGTTAGTTCTCAGTTTGTCAAAACTGATACCTATGTTAAAAAACCCCAACCCCCAACAAATTAAAATTTTAATACTTCTTTTACATTTTTTTCGCACCTTTGACGAGAATCGTTTTTAATTATAGTTTATATAATTTTTTATTTCCGTCTAATGTAGAAATAAAAGGTTTTTTTAAATGATTGTTTTATTTATTTAACAGGTTCAGTGCCCACGTCCAGTATACTGGACGCAAGAGTTTCTAACTAGAGCCCACGTCCAGTTAACTTGAATAAGAATATTATACCTACCGTTAAATGGCGGTCTACGACGATATATTTTAGGCTTTCGAACGGGCCCTGGGCATAGATTAGCGAAAAAATATTTTAAATATCTGGGGTTGTTCGGATTTTACATAAAATACCCTCGCAAGGCGAATGCCCTTGAACTAGCGTGTTCGTTTATGTAGTAAAAATGTTGTAAATTGTTTGCAATTTTTAACATGCGTTTTTTAATTGGGTATCGAGCCGTAAAATAAATGTGTAAAAAGTAGCACGACCTCAAGTTAACAGGATGTCCAGTTAACTGGACATCGGTATCTGCATTAAATATTGCAAAAATAAACCGTACAAATGTTGTAAATTGTTTGCAATTTTAAACATGTGTCTTTTTTCAGTTAATTGGGTATCGATTCCTAAAATAAATGTGTGAAAAATAATAAATATCAAGTTAATAGGATGTCCAGTTAACTGGAGATCGGTATCTGCATTAAATATTTCAAAAATACACCGGCGTCCCGTTAACTGGACAGCTGTTAGAAGCTGTCAGTTTGACAGATTCTTATCAAATAGGGGTAAGCTCAAACTAAAGTGAGGGTAACATATTTTGTAATTTTATGCCAAACGTAACTGTCGGCTTCTAGGTAGGGACTGCTCCGACCCGGTGGGAACTGAACCTGTTAACAATTTAATTGGTATTATACCATTAAACATAATATTAAAACATATTTTAATAAATCCTTAATTATTTTTTACTTTTCAACAGAGAAATCTTAGAAACACCCTATCATTAACTTTTGCATCCATGCTTTCTCCGTGTTTTCTGCCTCACCTAGCTCTATCTCACCTCTCTAGGCTCTCTCTTTCTAATCCCTGCCGCATTTAATTCACGGCATTTACTGCCGTAGGTTAGGCCATTTCTATTATGGTGTGTCATTGGCAGCGAATCATGCCGAACATTACGATTTGAAGATATCTAAGCAAATTACCTATACGATGCATGCTGGTGTCCAATCAAACAATCGGACAAATTATGAGCTTCAACTGCCTAGGGATAATAGCGTCTAGCGACAGAACCACCCGTCAAGAAGCGCAAGGTAGCAAAGCAGCCATAGTTTCTGGAAGCCTATACGATATTATCTGGCACAATAAGTAAATGACAGTTTTGAGTAGGGGTCGCATTTATAGGACAGCTGTGCACCCTATATTAATATACGCCGTGGAAATCAGAGCAAATGCAAACAAAATCAAACAGCTGCTCCAACAGAGAAGTCAACCTTAATAAATTGGTTGACTATCTAGAAAGAAAAGAGATTTATTCTTGGCAATAAGTGTCCGAAGTGTTTTTCATTTAATACGATATATTTGGCGGTCCGTTAAGATGACCGCCTGATTTATAACAATAAAATAGTTGCTTTTACCCTTATTCTTTTCCAGTGTTTATTATACCTTCATACAAAAGATATTTCATATATATATATATATATATATATATATATATATATATATATATAAGAAGGAGATGGGTAGTCACGACTGGCTAGTTAGTACACAAATCTAAACTAGGATCATGGGGATGCAGTCTTCAATGTTATTGGCCTTAAGGGATAAAGAAAAACCCTTTTTTGATATGTCAAGCTTTCGAGTTTATTTTAACTCATCGTCAGGACTTCTGCAAAAATACAAAATAAATAGCAACTAATGTTAACTATTTTTGGTTTAAGTTCTTACCATAGTGGGTTTACATAAAGAACGGGTGCTCCAGACAAAATACAGGAGGATTCATCCTCAAACCGCCAAAATTTTAAATAATTTAACTTTATGACATTTCTATAACCACGTGCTACAGCTAACCTACTAAACTAGTTAAACTACTTTCAGGTGAAATAAAGCAAGGTCACCGAACAATTTGATTTGTTTTTAAATAAAGACTTACGTTCTTAATCTAGTTTTATTAAAATTTTATGTGAACAAGGATGGTATTACGTGTGTTAATTGTAGGGAACGAAGATGGAAGGTCGGAGAAACGGTTGTCACGTTTGCGGCGTTCTTGCTTCATACACCATGCGCACGCAACTGCTACGACAATCCTATGATCTAAACTCCGCAAAAGTTGGAGTGTTTTATTTTATATAAGATTTCATCATTTTTAGTCGAAAATCATTGAAGAGACCGGCCATTACTGGAGCATCCGATGTACGTGGAGGCCATTAGTTGGTTATTAAGGGTTTTATTTTTGATTATTTTCCCTTTGAGGAGCATGGTGTTGTTAAGCCCATCATTCATCTGGCGCAGGATGGTCCAGCAACTGCAGGTATCTTTCTTTTTCCAGTTTTAGGATGTAACTGTAAACAGAGCTCAGATTCTGAGTGTCACTTTTCTTATTCATAGTATTATTTTCTTGGTTTATATGCACCATCTCCAAGAATATTCTTTTGTAGTATGGGGTGACTTTATCCAGGATCTCAGCTCCATTCCAATTAATGGCGTGGCCTGATTGGATATGATGTTCCGCTAGTGCACAAGAAGGAATCTGTCTAGTACAGTCACTCTTATGTGAAGTTATACGGCCCTTAAGCGACCTAGATGTTTGGCCTATATACGATAGATTACAATTATGACATGGTATACTATATTACTGTTTTCTGTTAATGCTAAAGGCGTTTTAGTTTTAGAGTATATAATTGATAAGGTCTTTACTTGTTTTCTCGCTATTCTCAAATCTGTTGATTGGAAGATTTTAGTTATTTTTTCAGTTAGGCATTCTAAGTAAGGCAGCGTTATATATTTTTGACTTTGTGTCGAGCTATTTAAACTTAGATTGCTTTGAGACAGTTGTGTGACTATTGTGCTCTGTGTGTTGAGTGATATTGGCTGTGAGGGCCTCTCGAATATGTTCTCCTCAATTGTATACTGAGTGTTAAAAAGGAATTTATTAATTAGATGTAGTGGATAGGAGTTGTCCAAAAATATTGTTTTTAGTTTGTTTAAGGCCTGTGTTCTTAACAGTGGGTGAGTGAGTTTTACAGCCCTGGCTTTCATACCTAACAGTAAGTTTATTTTTACTCTCATAGGGTGGTAGGAGTAATAGCTGATCAGCCTGTTGGAGCAGTACGGCTTTCTATACCACGAAGTTCTGAGTAGGTTATCTTCAGTGCGTGTTACCAACATGTCGAGGAAGGGAATACTGTTGTCGAGTTTCTCTTCCACCGTGAACTGTATATGCTGGTTATAACTGTTAAAAAGCTCAAGGACTGTTTCAACTCGACCCCTTGGTACGGCCAGTAAAAGATCATCCACGTACCTTTTCACAAACGGAATGTGAAATGGCATATATCGGAGGCAATCACTCACCAAATCATCAAGCACAAAATTGACTAAGATAGGTGAGATTTTTGAGCCCATAGGGGTACCGAAAATGTGTTTATAGTAGGTGTCATTAAAAATCATCACATTAGAGTCGAATATGAAATTGAGAATTCTTTCAAATGTTTCAAAGTCCAAATTGCAATATTGGGAGATTGTGTCCCATTTATTTCTTAAGCTTTCGACAATGACTTCCAGAGGGAGATTAGTGAATAGCGAGACTACATCAAAACTTACAATGACATAATTGTTAGGCAGCTGATAATTGTTGATGAATTCACTAAAGGAGAAGGAGCTCTTTACATAGAAGTTGTTGTTTATATCATATGCTGCCGTCAATATATTAGTTAGATATTTTGCTAGGGACCCATTAGGGCAATTTATTGAAGAGACGATTGGTCTCACTGATAAAGTAGGCTTATGTATTTTAGGCAGTGTGTAGAACCTAGGAGTTACGGTATTATATGTATTCATTTTAGAAGCCTGATCTTCATCAATGAACCCACTATTCTTCAAATCTCTAACGATTCTGTTAGCTTTAAGTTGTAGTGTATAAGTAGGATTATTATTAAGTTGGATGTAATATTGTTGATCATTTAATAGTTCTTGACTCATTCTGATGTAGTCAGTTTTGTATAAAGCTACAGTAACGTTACCCTTATCGCTACGGACCACATACATGTCAGGGTGGTCTTTCAAAAAGAGTTTTGCTTTCTTAAAAGTTGTATTGAGAGCAGGATTCGAATCATGATTTTTATGTATAAAATTAGTTATGACGTTTGTGCATTGGGCCCTATAGCAATCTTTCTGTGTATTATCAAAGGAAATAATGGCGTTTTCAATATCAGCGAGCAAATGAGTTATTTTAAGTTC
>JAEQML010084384.1:0-10146 GCA_016904865.1 Pissodes strobi | reverse complement strand
GGAATGGGATGATGAAATTCCAAACACTTTATATGAAAAATGGATTGCTTGGCTTGAAAATTTAAAAAGTATTTTTAAACTTAAAATACCTAGACAATATTTTACCCTAAATCGACACAAAGGTATAGTACAACTTCATATTTTTACAGACGCTTCAGACAAGTCATATTGTGCAGTAGCTTATCTTAGAGTACAAATACACACTCAGATTCAAGTGGAATTTGTAACTTCTAAAGCACGTGTGGCTCCATTAAAACCTTTAAGTATACCACGCTTAGAATTACAGGGTGCATTGGGTGCCAGAATAGGAACTTTTCTGAAGGATAATATGAAATTAAATATTTCAAACATTTTCTATTGGACGGATGCGAAAACAGTACTATATTGGATCAGATCTGAGACAGGACGTTTTAAAGTGTTCGTGGCTCAGAGACTTGGCGAAATTCAAGATTTATCTAACTCAACACAATGGAGATATGTACCATCAAAACTAAATCCAGCACATGAAGCAACAAAGAACAAGAACCTGGATTATACGGAGAATGGTATATGGTTATCTGGACCTAAATTCTTAAAAAAGATTCCCATAACTAGCCTCAAGAAAGTTTAACAGATAACACTATAGATTGTGACGCAATGGAATAATAACAGATATTGTTTTAATGACTTAAATTAAAGAAAATCCTGAGATATTTGATCCACAAAGATTTTCAAAATGGAACAGATTAAGATGTAGCACCGCTGTAGCTTATGAGATTCATAAAGAATTGTAAAAAAAAAGAATCAACTTGAAGATGTTTTAGGAAAGGATGAAGTACAAGAAGCAGAAATACTATTATTTAAAAAGATTCAGGTAGACTGTTTTTCGGAGGAAATAAAACATCTTCAAAGTAAAAATTGCCTTCAGAAAAATAGTCGTCTTTGGACATTATCACCAGAACTTGACAAATGGGATAATTAGATTAAAAGGAAGACTCGAAAATTTAATAGACGCAGAAGAGGAGTTTAAACATCCAGTTATTTTAGACCCAAAACATTATATTACTAAATTAACAATAAGTTATTTTCATGAAAATTGTTTTCATCAAGGGCAAGAAGTAATACTAAACAAATTACGAGAAAAATATTGGATTTTAAGAGCAAGACAAGAAGTTAAAGATACTTTCAGAAATTGTCAAAAATGTAAAATTAAAAGAGCAATTCCTGAACCACCACTAATGGGACAATTACCAATTTGTCGTTTGGAGCCGACAATAAGGTGTTTCTTGAAGATAGGTGTAGACCACTTTGGACATATAAAAGTAGTTGTTAAAAGGAGTTTAGAAAAAGATACGGAGTTATTTTTACTTGTATGGTTACTAGAGCGGTAGATCTGGAAATTTCACATGATCTCTCTGCAAACAGTGTTATACATGTTTTAAGATAATTTGGTTGTAGGAGAGGTTTTCCGGTCGAAATGTATAGTGATAATGGAGGAAATTTTAAACTGGCAGATAAAGAATTATCTGAAGAAGTGAAGAGGTTGTTAAGTGAAACAGAAATAAAAGAATTTTGTAGCCTACATAGCATAAAGTGGAATTTTAACCCGCCACATGCACCACATATGGGAGGACCATGGGAAATACTTGTGTAGAGAAAGTCATGAATGAGATGTTTAACAAAGTACCCTCAAGAATATGTACTTAGGACTATATTTGCGGAAGCGGAAAACATGATCAATTCAAGACCCTTAACTCACGTGTCTGTCGATCCTAACGATTTGGAACCCTTAACCCCAAATTATTTCCTCATAGGACCATCTTATAGTTGCTGTTACAAAGGAGACCTAAATCTCCTTTCAAAATGGCGAGCAGCACAAAAACTATCTGACTATTTTTGGAAAATATGGTTGTCTGAATATATGCCCCTTTTGTTGAAAAGGACAAAATGGCCCGTTAAAGGAGGGAGAATTTGTTATTATAGGAGATCCTGACGGTCCACGAAATGTTTGGCCTAAGGGTCGAATTATTCATACGTATCCAGCTAAAGATGGAAGAATACGTATAGTAGATGTGAAATCAGCAAATGGCCATATATTAACAAGACCAGCAACTAAAATATGTAAAATTAATGTTTAACGCAGTAATTGTTCTAGGAACAATTACTGCGGGGAAAATGTTATTTCTATTAATATGTTACCTTTGTTAGGTGGAGGTATTGACAAAATGGGTATTTGAAAAACATAGTGGCCGATGGTAGTTGTTTAGTAAAGAAGTCTGCCAAAATAATATATTTTACTATTTAACTAAAGAAGAGAGGAATTTAAATAGGTTTTATCCCCAGAAGAATTGGTTCTTCGCCCCGGGACAAATATATCAAAATCCAAATCTTTATTAATGATAATACATGCAAGCACTTTCACAAGTCAAAGCGTAAAACATGGTTAATTACATCAATAAGAATACAAATTCCAAGCTCCAAGTTACAACAATTAAACAATAAAGATTCAATAGAGAAATACTTTCCAAAATACAAAATTAAAATAGCTACAAATTCAAATGTCTACATTCCAAGTTATTTCCAAATTAAACCAGCTCCAAATTAGTGCTTTTCGATGCACTTTTCTAGTATTATTAAGTTTTGATACCACTATTGTAAGTGTGCGTAGTCCATTTCTGTCTTTTGTATACTATAATTCAGTAATTCAATAATTTATTTCATGTTAGTTACAACCATGTATCACACATGTCACAATTTAAAAAAAAATATACTTAATGAACTATCAAACCCTCACAATATATATGTTAATGTGTGTACAGATCACACGCATTAAAAAGAAGCTATTAAAAAAAAAAACACTTAAATAAAACATTATGTCTATGTCACTATACAATAAGAATTTCAATTAAAATCATGCTTTAAAAACTCTTCAAATGAGTAAAAGGCATTCCCAAGCAATATTTTCAATCGCCAGTACAATGGCACTATATTACCACTATTTCTTGTTTCATAGTTATGAACATCCTCGTGCGTCGCAAACATATGAAAATTTTTCTTTACGTAGAGAAGGTTCTCCAAAATATATAAAGATGGCACCGTAAGTACCCCGAGCCCCACGAACGCCGCCCTGCAGTCATCCCTGAATCGAAGGCCGGGCATTACTCTCACCGCACCGCGCTGAAAACGAGAAATACGATGAACACTAGCAGCATGAACCCAGACCAATATCGCGTATGAAATGTGGGAGTGAAATATGCTAAAATAAGCTGTCCGTAGAAGGCCCGAAGAGACATTACTCGAAAGGCTCCGAAGCAAGTATAACGATCTTACTAGCTTTAATGAAAGTTCATTAATGTGATGGTCCCACCGAAGTCGCGGATCAAGATGCACACCCAGAAACTTCACCTTGTCTACCGCCGAATCAACCCCACTTACGTCTCTCATTGAGAAAACCATCCTTTCAGTTTTTTCCTTATTCAACAGCAATTTATTGCTATTAAACCATCTCTCAGCCATCTCCCGTGCTTCCCTGGACATAGTCAATGAAGCCTCTACAGTTTCTGCAATAACGGACACTGCCGCGTCATCGGCAAAGAGCGTGCACCCCGACTGTTGATCATTTTGTGGGAAATCATTTATAAAAATTAAAAAAAGTAATGGGCCTAAGATAGAGCCCTGGGGCACTCCAATTGAGATCCCACTACTCCCCGACAACACACCAGAGTACCGCACCGCCTGTGTTCTACCCTCAAGGTAAGACTGAAGAAGCTCAATGCTTCTGGGACAAAAATTATAGGCTCCCAACTTTCTTAACATAATTGAATGGTCAACGCAGTCAAAAGCCTTACTTAGATCGCAAAACAAGACCGTCCCATAACGAAGATCACGGAAGGCCCCGCTGATTTCCGACACCAAATCGAGTATAGCAAGGGTGGTGTTTTTCTTTTCTCTAAAACCGAATTGGCTCTCATTAAACAAACCATTACTCTAAAAAAAATCAATGATTTGTTTGGCTAAATATTTTTCTAAGATCTTTGAAATAATAGGGAGCAATGAAATTGGGCGACAGTTTTCAGTTATATTTATATTTCCTTTCTTGAACAGTGGGATAACCAAAGCAATTTTACAGGCTGTTGGAAATACATTTTCTTTGATACAAGAATTTATTAATTTTTTATAGATTTTATCATTTGGACATTTAAGCCATATATGTCATGACTTTTCTTGTTTTTTAGACCATCAATAACATCTCGTACCCCCAGTAAGTGTTACTTCTAAAAAGGAAAAATTAGTTTGCAGTTGAATACTAAAGTTCATATTATCTAAAGGATCAGCATCTGAGTGTGGTATACTATTCACAAGATTGTGTGCAACATTTGACAAGTAGTTGTTAAAATCATTTGAACTGATATTATTAGCAACAATACTTTGATATTTTTTTTTGTATTTTTATTTACTATTTGCCACATAGTTTTACTCGGGTTACCAGAAGAGCTTATTAAATTATCGTTAGCAGCAATCTTAGCATCGCGAATAGCTTTTCTGTAAACATTTTTATATTGTTTATATATATGCCTATTATTAAGGGTATTGTATTGTTTACCAATTTCGCCCAGCATTCTTAGTTGTTCCCGCATAGCTCGTAATTCATCATTAAACCACTTTATATTATTGGAATGGTCAGATCTAACTACGTAGGTCTTTTCTGGAAATTACTGAAGATACGCCTGTTCTAAAACGTGAATGAATCTATCGAACCTGTCATTAATGCTCAAGTTATTGTCATTGACAAATGCCCAAGAGCTTTCAGAAACTATATGAAAGAAAACCATTAACCCATTCTGAGACACCGGTCGGCATACCTTTTTTGTATTTCTCATTTTTTTCCTTGGCAAAGAAAAGTGAATGATCTGTCCTAAATGATCAGACAGATCAAGATCCACAACCTCAGCGTCATCAACATCCATATTGTCCCTCACGAAGATGTTATCCAGACAGGAATCCTGTCTGGTAGCCAGGTACATTGTTTGTTTCATCCCAAAACCCATCAAGGTATCGCACAGTCTCAGTGATGTAATCTCCATAGACCCGAAGCGTACATTAAAGTCACCCGCTATGATGAGTGTTTTGTTGGTACCAAGAGAAGCAAGAATACCCTCCAAATTAGTCAGAAAAGTGTCAAAGTGGCCCGAAGGGGACCTATATACATGAACACTCAATTCATTTTTCAATATTACAGTTTAAAATAAAGTCTGAATTTAAATGTATTGTGTTGTTTCCGACTTAATATTCTCATGCACCAATACAGCGGTGCCACCTCCAGAAGCGTCCTTCCTTGCAGAATAACCAGCTACATTGTAACCTTCTATTTTTAGTTCATTAATTTCCATTTCTGTCAGCCAATGTTCTGTGATGCATAGAATGTCAATATGTTTATCCGCAAGAAATGCTTCAAGTTGTAGGACTTTATTCCTTAAAGATCTGATATTAATATTCAAAATTCTCAAACCCATCTTTGTACCATTTCCGATGCTTCCTTGGTGGAATGATTTTGTCCGTCCACCTTCTTGTGGTTCATGTCCCGCCTTATTGTCCATTGTGGTAATTGCGGTAGTTGTTTCTGCTTGTAGCTCGATCATATTGCTGTCTATTGTAGTAGTTGTTTCTGCTTGAAGTTTCTTCTCGAAAAAACCGGAACCTCTTTACAACAACATTTTCTATCCAGTTCCGAGAGATCAAGAGTTCTTTCTTCAAGGCTAATGGCGCTTCAACCTTGAAGCTGGAGTACTCTGCAGATCTGACTCTTAGTTTTTGTACTTTAAAGTGTGTTTCTTCACCGAACTTTTTCTTCAGATAGTTCAGTACATTGTTTTCCGTTACCTGTATCGATAAATTGCTAACATATATATAACTGCTTCGAAGTTTGGGAGCCACTGCTGTGATCTCGCAGCTATTGTCCTGAGTCGACGACTTGGTTGTCTCAGTAACTATCGCTCGAACTGGATCGGCTTGAGCAGAGGTTATTTGTTTGTGTTTCTGATGTGTTTGCTTTCCAGGCATTTTATTTACATTGTTTATTTCTTTCTTGAGAAATTCAATGTCTTTTTCCAAAGCGTTGATCTTTATGATAGCATCAATTTGTGAGTCGGAACTCAGTGTTTTAGCAGGATTATTTATATTCATCATCCTAACCATTTCTTTGTTGGCCTCTTTGATATTATTAGCACAGTTGTAAAGCGATGCTTTGATTTCATCTGAAACCTCCTTGAGGCTACTTTTCTGTATTTCAAGATTTGTTTGTATTTGGTCTGCCATCTCTCTGTTGGCCACATTGATGTTATTGATAAGTGATGTATTAGATTTATCAGTCATCTCTTTAAAACTTTCCGATTGGGTTCTAAAATTATTATACATATGATCTTTCATTGATTCTGAAATCATTCTTTTGTTTCACTTGATTTTCGTTTAGTGTTTCCCTAATTTTGTTGAAATGTTTTTCATCGTGTTTGTTATCTGCTTGAATTCAGAATCCAATTTGAGCTTTTCTAGTTCATGCCGCACCACTGCTATATTTTAGGTAAGACCCGATAACAAATAGTACTAAGATTCAAACTATATAAATATGAACTGAGAAAAGGCATACGGCAGTAAGAAAAATTTAATATAATCGAAAAAATATGAGGCCCAGTGAAATCGATTGTATGAACCGAAGCCTAGGAGTATCAGTTTAACAATTATTAGCTTTTCTCAGCTGCTGTTCTACTGGAATACTTACCAACATGGTGGTCCTCAAATCGAATTTGTGAAAAAATTGTGTGATGAAGATGTGAATTTCCAGCACATTTGTGACGTCTTTCCTTTCCACGTCCCTCAAGACGTCGATGAACCATTCGAAATGTTTGTGGGACGGACAGATCCATAGGAAATACACCTAAAATCAAGACGTTAAAAATTTGCTATTTTTTACTGATATATTGCCATCTCCTTTGTTGTCTATAATCGGGACTAACACTAATAATTTTACTTGAAAATACATTGATAAATATAATAATAAAAGGAAGAACAATTACTAGGTATGTATTAACTGTAATCAGTTACGTCCATATTTAAACAATATTATTAATAGTTTAGTTTTAATATCGGCCAAATGTTTCTCTCTCAGAACCGCGTATAGAATGACTTAACTATTATTGTATTTCTCCTTAATTTAGTGGCTAAAAGGGAACCTTTATGTTCTAAAAATAAGATTCTTTCGTGACTAATTTAAACCACACATCTTCATTTTCAACACATGTTTTGTCCATTAAGCCCATTTATACCCTAAGACTTGGACCTACTATCAATTACAAATTCCATTGGCCTAAAAGGCAAATATCTAACACCAAAAGGAGAATCCGTCCCAACAAAACAAAACACATACGCATTTGTATTTTTAGCTATATATAAAATATCAACAAAAAAAATTCTTAACTGGTTTTAAAGGTATACCCACCTTTTTACAAGCGACCCCAGAATATCTATTCGTGGAAGTACCGAATACCAAATCATTCAAAATCGAAGCGTAGGGAGTGACTCCTATTCCTCCCCCTACCATAACGGCCACTTCGAACTTGTACCAGTCCTGGTTGCCCCCTCCGAATGGTCCCTCAAGGAGAATCTTCGGGTGGTCCTCCGGGTTGTAGTTGCAAGGGTCGAAGTAGTTCCGCAACTTCCAGGTCCAAGGGCCTGAAAATGAGAAAATGTGTGATGTCACAATAGAATCTTACCATCTTTCTCTGGCACAAGAATATTGTTTTACTTGTGGCAGACAAAAGTTGCTTTATTTTTAATTGGAATGCTTTAATTATCTTATTTCAATAGCGAAAGCCACATGTTAACAAATTTAACCAATCGCAAGATAGATAAAGAATAATATGTTTTTCGAACTACACTTACCTTGAGCTTTGATATGGCAGGATAGAATGTTCTCGTGCGGTGCGGACGTCAACGTGAATGAATGGAACTCTCTATTTTTAAAAGCGCTGCAGGCCAATCTGACCCACTGACCAGATAAATATTTGAGATTAGGAGGCCGGTAGAACTTGATTTTGATCACGTCAGATGGCAGTAGTTCGGTCTCCAAAACGTCGAGTGGGATGTATCTTGTGCGCATGCTGACAACCTGAAAAATATTGGTAAATTAAAGTATCAACAGCTTGCCACAGTTTTTATTGTGCTATAAAAAAGGTAAGATGTAAGTTAAAAAAAGACAAAATATAGTTAATAAAAAGAAGAGAAAGCAACTGCCACAAAATGTTCTGAGGCAGGAATACAAAAAAACAATTTTGACTCACTAATTTTTAAATCACAACCTACATGCAGAAGAAATTATAAAATATCTCTTATTGAAAATAAAAGTTGGCGAAAAATGAATATACGTTCCGTCAAATACTATTTTTTTGGAAATAAAATATAAGTTAAAGAAAAAGACAAAAGACTGTTAATAAAAAGAAAAGAAAGCAATTTAATTTAAATAAAAATTTTCGGGGAAATGAATTACTAATTTTTTGAATCTAAAAATCAAGTAGAATAAATTATAAAATATACTTAATAACGAGCGTAAAAAGTAAAACAAAAAAAAAATAAAAAGGGAAAAGAAACATCAACGATTATCTAAGATAAAATTTGGCGAGAAAGGAATAAAAAAGTTTTCCTTCAAATAGGTACTAATTTTTCGGAAATAAAATATAAGTTAAAGAAAAGACAAAAGATAGTTAATAAAAAAAAGAAAGCAACTTAATAGATTAGGGGATAATTTTTAATCTGTACTCATTTGCACTGAAGCTTGAAGTGTATTGTGCCCAAACAAGAGTATTTATCCAACAGGTTTTCATCCTTGATGAATGCAAGTATATATTTGAAGGCCAGCGAGAACTCTTTAGATTTCGGATTATGTTCCCATATTGTTCTGGTATTGTCCACTGTAAGTCCTTACACTCCCTCTCTCTAGATAGCTTTTTGATACCATTTTCTAACATTAATATAATTTGCTGAGATAATCCAATATTCCTTGTTTGAATCATTTGATAACTTACCTTTAACATATTAAAGTACGTTATTATTTTTTAATGTCGATTATTGACCGAACTTAGCAGGATCAGGAGGGTGATATTGTCATCACAGCAAGAGGAAAGTTTGAGGGTACACTATGTGAACTCATTCAAACTGGACTCAAAACAACGGAAGAATGGTACCAAACAGTGAGATTGAAATAAACTCATCGAAAATAACCATAGTAACCATCTCTAGGAAGAGAGAACTCCCTAGAATGAAAGTTATCTGAATACACGAGACCAATGTTACACCGGTATCGGAAGACAGATATCTAGGCATAACGCTGGACTGCAAACTCAAATAGAACACATTGACGGAGTTGTAACTAAGGCTACGATGACCCTCATGGTTTGCCGAAGCCTTGCAGGTAAAACCTTAAACCAGAACTCCTGCAATGGATGGGCGCAATGATAGTAAGACCCACGCTACTTTATGGGTCGATCGTCTGGTTCAAAGAAACGGAAAAGCAGAGCATAAAAACAGCTATCAACAAAGTACAACGCCAGGCATGCATAAGCATAGCAAGCGCAATGAAAACTTGTTTAACAGCAGCAATCGAGGCAATTGAGGGCCTCGCACCTCTACACATTGTTGTTGAGAATCACAAGAAAGGTAGCGGGTGAGGAGGATGGCTTAAAAAGTAAATTAACGTCCGTGATAAAGCATATACCACTTCTTGGGCTCCCCAGGGACGATATAGTCAATAGATAGAATTTTGAAAAATACTTCAAGGCCGTGATAATAAGTAGAGAAGCATGGAAAAAACACCAGTTGCATGATATAAAATGGTATACAGACGGGGCAAGAACTAAATAGGGGACCGGAGCCAGAGTGTTTGGGCCAGAAACCAAATTCTCCGAAGCAATGGGAAAACACCCGGATATATTTCCGGTGGAAATTAAGGCCATAGTGTGAACTATTAAAAAGCATAAACCTACTAATTAAATATCACCCTGTCGTAAGTTTGAACCTGATTTTGACAAATGTTATATAAACATTAACTGTTAATTATAAACAACTTAAGCGGTCGACGGGAGCGATTTTAATCCTTAATGATGCAGCCATCAGTATTTT
>JAEQML010084383.1:0-10147 GCA_016904865.1 Pissodes strobi | reverse complement strand
TGTTCTAAGGGGTACGTGCAGAATATTAAAGGAATATGAAGATTACGTTCTTGTTGAAAGCGAAAGGCAAGAATCTGCATCGATTTGCAGTGGTGTAGCTACCATTCCTGATTTAAATTATTTTGTAGGCGTCAAACCGTAATACTAAATTGACTAAATAAATAAATAATAATATCATTAAATAATTATCTTAAATCATCTGTTGGGCAATAAAGAAGATTACACGTTCATTATCGTGTCATTTTACATGCAGTTGCCCTAACAATCATTAATTTCTTTTGCAGATGACTGTCGAAAAGACGACGGCACGGAATGTCAGAGCGGTGCGTGTCTTGACAATCAGTGTTACTGTAATGACGGTTACGGAGGATGTAGCTGTGAAGTTCCTGGTAAGTACTCCGTGATTACTACTTCTTAGTTTACCTATTAATAGCAGTACCAAGCGATGAGATTGTTTATCTTTGCTAACTTGCGATGGTTAGTGCCAACGCAACGGTACGTTTTTTTTCCATCGCGAAGAAGATTCCATGTTTTTCTTCGGGGAGATTTAATAAAAACTAATCTCATCTCGTTTACGTAGCGTCAGGAATAATTAACGACACGTAAGAAAGATATCGCTTTCAATCAATAATGCAAATTTACCGTTAGACAATTTAGTTCCGGAGTACTTAGTCTCGAAGTACAAGTGGTGATGTTGCTTTATCTTGAGAGAGTAAACAAATATACTAAAGAAAGAAATAATTATTTATCGGGGGAAATGAATAAATAGAAAACTCATGTAAATAGAACCAGGTGCTGGGGTTGTCACACGGTACTAAACCGAACGAACCCAGGAAGATCTCGGTAGCCTAAGAACCATAGAGTTTAATTTGGCATGTAAACATAAATTAAATTAAAATAAATATTAAATAATTAACAAATCATCTTAATTTATTTTAAGACAAACAAAAAGTTTCCTCTTCTCAGAAAATATTATTTTTAACAAAAAATGATGCTTGACAGGAACTGCCGAATTCGAGATGTCCTTTACGAAAATGTGACATTTGTAATTAAAAATTAATCGAAATCAGCATTCTTGAGACAGCAATAAAGTTAGCAAAGCCATTTTAGATTTTTCGGAAAATTTTTGTTGTGCCATGTGATGCATTAGCCGTAATTTATATTCGAAAATGTTGAAAATACCGGGAGATATATCAACTCGTTTTTTTTTGAGTTGTTATTGTCATTTGTCACAATAGCCGAAACGTCCATTTTTCAGATGACACACTATTGCCAAATTTATTCTCAAGATGTTTGCGCCGTTTCGTTGCATCAAGGAGGTAACAAAGTGCTCAACGAGTGTCTGTCTCTTTCTTTTACTCAGCAGGTGGCTGAGTGCAAAAGCACCGTTCGCTTTGGTCACTTTGGGAGCAGAACCATCAAAACCAAAAAAAAAACAACTGAAAATAACCCCAATTAACCAAAGAACAGATTTTTACAATAATTTAGATTAGATTCTGTTTGTTTTGTTCCCGGAGCGAGCGTTGGGCAATGCATGAACTGTAGCGCTCTTGTTTGAATAATTTCCAATTTCCTTAGATTTGGTAAATAATTAATTTGACTTAATCATAAAATGTGCAACCTTGCAACAGAAAACCATGCGTCATCATTTTCACCTTTGAACCCCTCCCTCCCCGTTGATCAATAGCGAGAGCACGACTAAATACATCCTAAAAAGTGACACTATTACATGAAGTTTAAATTTTTTTATAGTCGACGAAATGCGCGTTTAACATGAATTTGCGTATTATTAAAACCGTTCTTTTCGCAGATCTTCAGATAATTGCGATTCAAAAATCAACCAATTAAGATAGGAAAATGCGGTTTTCACTGATCAATAGCGAGAGAACAACTAAAGCCACCTTAAAAAATTGAAACTATTACATGAAGTTTCAATTTTTTTATTGTCAACGAAATGCGCGTTTAACAAGAATTAAACTATTTTTTTTGCAGATCTCCAGATAATTGCAATTTAAAAATTAACAAATTAAGTTAAGAAACTGCAGTTTTCACTGATCAATAGCGAGAGAACGTAAACCAAAAAAAAACTTAACTGAAAACCAAATTAACCAATGAACAGATTCTTTTACATTAATTTAGATTAGTTTATCTGTGTTTTGTTCCCGGAGCGAGCGAAGCGAGCGTTAGGCAATGCATGAAATGTAGCAGACTTGTTTGATTAATTTCGATTGCCTTAGATTCGGTAAATAATCAATTTATGTTAATCAGAGAATGTGCACCGTTGCATAAAGCCCTGCTAAATCATTTTCACCTTTGACCCCGGCAAGTAGTAGTGTCGCAAATTTAACCTCAAAACTCCAACTTCGGAGGCTTTATCGGCCCAAATGTGATGTTGTTTCTCCGAAAATTTTTTTCGTAATTAAGTGCGGCACAACTCAGCACCAAAGACGCCCGATACATTATTTTTAATGAAATTGGATGATTTTCTTTAACTGTTATAACGGCACAAGTCAGCACAAACAGAGCACAACTCAGCACCACACACTCTCTCTAGCGTTTTCTTATACCAAACTCTCTAGGGATTGTCAAAAAATATTACTACGGAACAACATTGCTCCTTATCACTGTTGCAAATAATAAAAATATGTAGCAGCATGGGCTGCAATGATTTTTATCACGTCGCCAGCGCAAACCAATGCTTAAAATAAAATTAAATACAGCAACTTTAAACAGCCTGGAAACTATTGTTTTGATATATTGCTGATTGTGTGCCGGCAATAATTCCTGGTAAAAAAAAATATCCTCCACTCGTAGGCGGGCTTTTAATCTTTACAGACGTTATAAAAGGTAAGTTACGGTGACAGCTATTGTACTTCTAACACTCTGCATATACGTTTCATGTTCCAGTCAGAACAATGGACGAAAAAGAACGTCGGACGTTTCCTCATTGTTGCTTCTAATACTTATCTTTAGTCGAGTACTTTGAGTACATAACTTAAATCGGCTGTCAAAATCAACAACGCGCCGGGCACTATTAAGAGGCATATTACTTGCATGTCATTGATAATATAAAAATATCTATCTGAATCTTCGATTGGGAATAAGGAGATCGTTATTGATAGAAGCCTGCTATCATATACCGTAAAGAAACTTTTAAGTAAGATAGTGATGTTCAAACAATACAGTTCATTTATCGTTAAGTAACCTAGCCAAGTGACCCTGTTGAAGAACTGTGTGAATTATGATGGAAGGATTTAACGAACATTCTTTTATGATTGCGGCGAATTCACTTAAGAAGATGAGCAATGTTGGGGATCTCTTAACCCCAGCATTTTACATTGTAGATATATGGGAACTGGGAACTTGGATTAATAGATAAAAATAGGATATTGACAATTAGATGTTAAATTCTTTTCTCTATATAGTACACTTTGTTCTGGTCGTTCGGCTTCAAAAAATTTAATAAAACTTAATAGAACGACCGATATCTATATAATTTGTGTAGAATATAAAAATGAGATAAAATAATTCATGCAATATGAACAAGCATTTTGAATGTGCTTAAGACAAATGCTATGGAATTTGATGTTAAAAAATTAAAATTAAAATACATACCGCCCCTAATCACCAAAGAGTGTCCACAATTTCCAACCGTGACCCATTTTTCCAGCCTCAAACTGTTTTCAAAGAGTTTCACGCAATTAAATGTATCTACATGACTTAATCAAAATGTCATGTCAAAATATTGAAATACCTATTCACAAACTTTCCATAATGCATCCCAAGCAATGTTATTTATTCAAACTTGTAAAAATGCCGGAATATGTAAAATTTGCAAGTTTCCTTATAACATTAATTTTCTCGTATTTCCCGATTTTGTACGGAAAATCGTTAAAGAACCTTTTATAACGCTAAGCCTGACGATTATAAAAAGGTCACAATTGATCAGTGAAAACCGCAGTATCTTAAGTGAAATTGTTAATTTTTAAGTCGCAATTATCAGAGATCTACGAAAAAAATAGTTAAGGAATACGCAAATCCTTTCAAATTATCAGAATTATATAGAGTAGATCTGTCACTATAACTCAAACTAACCCAATCTAACCCCCCCCCCCGGGGCTTCGCCCCTGGACCACATTCGAGCTTCGCCCTTAAACCCCACTGGGGCTTCACCAATTTACGTGAATGTGGAACGCTTCACGTGTAATGGATATTTGTAATTTGAATGTTTTTGTAGCGGGTTATTTTTGTTAGGGTATTTTTTACTTTGCGGTATTTTGACTGGGCTAAAACTAACTGGGATATTTTCTTCTGGGATTTTCTGACTGGCCACCAATGTTTATATCACAATTATCTGAAAATCTGCGAAAAAAATAGTTTTAAGAATAGAAAATTGTTATAGAGGCTTTTCGATCGGCATCGAAACTGCGCAGATATTGGCGCAAACCGAGGAAATCAAAAAATATATAGAAATCATGTTTGGTTGATTTACAAGATTTCCCGTTTACCGTTTACTTCTAACTCTTACGGTTTTCGAATTATAGCCGATTCAATGAAAATCTCGATTTTTTAAGGAATAGTAATTTTTCAAAAAAAATCCCTCTTTTCGTAATATTTCGGTGCAAAAAAATCGTACGATTTTTTAGGTGCGAAAATCAAACTTCCCGCACCCAAATACCCCTGTTTATAGTACCCAGGACAAAACTGAAATTTTTCGAAAAATATTTTTGGAATTTTTTTTTTCGTTTTTAATACGGAAACTGTTAGAGGGATCCACGTACATGTTACCGACGTACAAATAAAATATTTAAAATTATATACAGGGTGATAAAAATACTAATAAAAAAAATAAATCTACTTTTTCGAAATATTTCGGTACAGAAAGATCGTACGATTTTTTAGATGCGAAGATCGCACCCAAATACCACTGTCTAGAGAGAGTACCCACGTAAAAATTTCAATTTTTCGAAAAATATTTTTGTGTTTTTTCTTTTTATTACGGAAACGATTAGAGGGATCCACTTACATACTACCAACGTACAAATAAATTTTTTTAAATCATATGCAGTGTGGTAAAAAATTAATTTAATAAAAAAATTAAACTTTTTCGAAATTTTCGGTACAAAAAAATTATCCGATTTTTTAGATGCGAAAATCGAACTCCCCGTACCCAAAGACATCTGCCTAGTACCCACGTCAAAATTAAAATTTTCCCAAAAATATTTTATAATTTTTGTTTCGTGTTTACTACGGAAACAGTTAGAGGGATCAACGTATATGTTATCGACGTACAAATAAAAAATTTTTAATTATATAAAGGTAGTAAAAAAAATAATAAAAAAAAATAAATTTACTTTTTTTGAGATATTTCGGCACAGAAAAATCGTACAATTTTTTAGATGTAAACATCTAACTCCCCGCACCCAAATACCTCTGCCTAATGTACCCACGTTTAAATTTCATATACAGGGTGGTAAAAAATTTATTTAAAAAAAAAATCTACTATTTCGGTACAGCAAAATTGTACGATTTTTTAGATGCGAAAATCGAACTGCCCGCACCCAAATACCCCGTTTAACGTCAAAATTACAATTGAAATTTTTTGAAAAATATTTTTAATTTTTTTTTTTACGTTTCCATTACGGAAACTGTTAGAGGGATCCAGTTACACGTTACCGACGTAATAATAAAATTTTGAAAATCATATACAGGTTGTTAATAAAATTAATAAAAAAAGAATAAATCTGCTTTTTTCAAAATTTTTCAGTACAGAAAAATCGTACGATTTTTTTAGATGCGAAAGTCAAACTCCCCGCTCCCAAATACCTCTGTCTAGAGTACCCACGTCAAAATTTCAATTTTTCGAAAAATGTTTTTGAATATTTTTTTGTTTTTATTACTGGAACGGTTAGAAGGATCCACTTACATATTACCAACGTACAAATAAAATTTTTAAAATCATATACAGTGTGGTAAAAAAATAATTCTTAAAAATAAATTTCTTTTTTCGAAATATTTCAGTACAAAAAAATTATGCGATTTTTTACATTTCAATTTCAAAACCAGTTCTTAAAAAAAAAATTACTTTTTTCGAAATATCTCGGTACAAAAAAATTACGCGATTTTTTAGATGCGAAAATCGAACTCCCCGTACTCAAAGTCATCTACCTAGAGTACCCACGTCAAAATTGAATTTTTTTACAAAAAAATTGTTTATATATTTTTTTTCGTTTTTATTACTGAAACAGAGGGACCCATGTACATGTTACCGACGTACAAATAAAAATTTTAAAATCATATACAGGGTGATATAAAACAATTAAAAAATTTTTACTTTTTTCGAAATATTTTGGTACAGAAAAAACGATTTTTTAGATGTGAAAGTCTAACTCTCCGAACCCAAATACCTCTGCCTAGAGTACTCACGTCAAAATTTCATATACAGGGTGGTAAAAATTTAATTTTTAAAAATTTTCTAATATTTCGGTACAGAAAATTTGTAAGATTTTTTAGATGCAAAAATCGAGCCCGCACCCAAATACCCCCGTTTAACGTCAAAATTGAAATCGAAATTTTTCGAAAAATATTTTTGATTTTTTTTTTGTTTTTCACTACGGAAACTGTTAGAGGGATCCATGTATACATGTTACCGATCTAAAAATAAATGTTTGAAAATAAAATAAATAAATCTACTTTTTTCAAAATATTTCGGTACAGAAAAATCGTACGATTTTTTAGATGCGAAAATCGAACTCCCCGCACCCAAACACCTCAATCTAGAGTACTCACGTCAAAATTTAATTTTTTAGAAAAATTTCTTGTTTTTTTTCTTTTTATTACTAAAACGATTAGATGGATCCACTTACATATTACCAACCTACCAAATAAAATTTTTAAAATCATATACAGTGTGGTAAAAAAATAATTTGATAAAAAAAAATACCTTTTTCGAAATATTTCCGTACAAAAAAAATTATCTGATTTTTTAGATGCGAAAATCAAACTCCCCGCACCCAAAGACCTCTGCCTAGAGTACCCACGTCAAAATTAAACTTTTTCCAAAAATATTTTTGAAATTTTGTTTTCGTTTTCATTACGGAAACTGTTGGAGGGATCCATGTTACATGTTACCGACGTAAAAATAATATTTTTAAAATCCTATACAGGTTGACAAGAAAATTAATTTAAAAAAAATAAATCAGTGTGGTAAAAAAATTGATTCTTAAAAAAAAAATAATTTTTCGAAATATTTCGGTACTAAATATTATGCGATTTCTTAGATGCGAAAATCGAACGCCCCGCATCCAAATACTACCCACGTAAAAATGTAATAGCAAATGAAACCATGTAATAGGTTCAGTTTTTTAGCGTGTCTTTCTGTCGCTACTGATCAGTGAAAATCGCAGTTTATCTGAAGATGTTCCAAAAAAATTGTTTTAAAAATACGTAAATTCTTGTGAAACGCGCATTTTCGACTATAAAAACTATTGAAACTTCATGTAATCGTTTCGATTTTTAGGATTTCGATAATCGCTATTGATCAGTGAAAACCGCATATTCCTATCTTAATTGTTTAATTTTTAAATCGCAATTATCGCATTACATGTCGTAAAAAGTTTAAATTCAATTAGCTCAACCTGGATAAATTCAAATTCAAAAAGTAGCTTTATTGTCTAAAACAGAGAGTTATTGACCAAGCCCTACTTAATCTAAGTCAGTAAACCTTAAAATACTAAACAATTCAGGTAAAACACAGTTACAAAATAATAAAATAAAAATACATACATACATATGTTTGGTAATCAGGACTATTCAGGACAGAATATTATTAAAAAATTCTTCTAGAGTATAATATGCCTTAGTAACTAATAATCCCTTTAAAAGTTTCTTAAATCTAATATATGAGTCTAGTTTTCTTATGCGAAGTGGAAGGTGATTGAACATTTTTATCCATATAAACAAAGGAACACCTCACCTGCTCTGAATGTGGGATGGGCAACCGAAGGATGTACTCTAGACGGGTTCCAAAAGAACTACCCTTTACAATGTACCGCTAGTGTTTCTTGAATATCACAGTTATTGTTTAGAGTATATACAAGCAACAAAGAGTCAAGATCTTATTTTGTACAAAGAGATGCCCACAAGACCCATGGCTCCTCACTCTAGAAAGGACCCTAACTGCTCTTTTTTGTAGTACAAACACAGTGTTAAAGAGATACTGAGCACATGAGCTCCAGAAACAAATTCCATAAGATAGATGTGACTTCACAAGAACATGATAGGCATTCTTTGCCATGTAAGAGTCTAGGTTCATAGAAATCACTCTAAGGGCATAGCAACCCGATGACACTCTGCTGCATACCCTAATTATGTGCTCCTGAAACTTGAGTCTGCAATCTATTGTGAGGCCTAGAAACTTGGTTGACTGTTCTGTTAAAACAGGCTCTTCATTGATTGCGATGGAATTCATGGAACATTTAAGGCTTCAAAGGTTTGTCTTTGAGGTATTGAAGCAAAGACGATTTGCATTGCACCATTCTTTAATCTTCAGTAAATCAGCATCCAGCATGATTTCTCAAGTGACTTCTCGT
Organism: Pissodes strobi; assembly: GCA_016904865.1. NCBI lineage: Eukaryota > Metazoa > Arthropoda > Insecta > Coleoptera > Curculionidae > Pissodes > Pissodes strobi. The sequence continues at coordinate 1,556 of JAEQML010084383.1, read as the reverse complement.
ACGATTTTTTACGTAGATTCTCGCTAAATAATCGTTTTTGTTATAAAAAATTATTTTTGACAAAACGATTTAAATTTTTTTTTTACCTACAAATCATGCCATATTTTTAAATTTTTCTTCAAAAGCTCATTCATTTCCAAAACGAGAAACTTTTTCTTCTATAAATTCAATGTCGCACTATTACGTTTCGGCGTTAGAACGACCCAAATTGACCGCTTTACCAAAAATAATAAGCCTGACGCGTGGGGGCTCAGCCTCGTTCACTACCCATGATTTTTCTACTGAACGCGCAAAAAACATTTTTTAATATACAGGATGAAGAAGAATTTGTAATGCAATGCCCTTTATATATTTAATAACGCGCTCAGGTCAGTTTGAATATAACATGAGAAAATATCCCTTCTACGCTTTTATACGTTTATAATTCCCCTCGTACTCAGCCATTTCGGACGTAAATATCTCGACTCATAGTATGCTAATAAAGTGTATGTTCTTTTTGTTTAAATATAAAGAGATTGTAATAGGGAAAGCTTACTACGTCTACCGGAGTGCGTATTATGCAAGTGATGACTAGGCATGAAAGATATCAAAAGATATGAAATTAGAAACAGAACTAAAACAGTAAAAACAAAATATTAATTATGCTCTGGTACGGCAGTGTGTACTAGGAGGTCCGTATATTCTTCGCAACGGGCATTTATGATCCAGCTCCCGCTGATCTAATAAAATTTGATCAAGAGAGCATATCATTATGGCGGCCCGATACGAATAAAAATGACCAGCAACACTGTTTCTAATCATAAAGAAACAATGTTGCGGTTGGTTTGGTATGCTGATGCTCGTTACTTGCAATTTTTGTGACGACCGATGGTAGGTAGCTTGAAGTATTCATAAAGAAGCTTTTCCATCATCCAAAAGTGTGACAATTGAAAACTTACTATGGCTATATTTTCTATACTAAAGAAAATATGAAAAAACCAAAAAATTAAATTTCTTCAAAAATTCAGAGAAACCTTACCCACCCCTGAAGCACTACCTTCAAATCGTAAATGGCGCCACTCCACGTGTGATACCTTTCTAGAAAGCTTATCAACAATTCTTTTCAGCGATACCAAATTTAATGAGATTTAAGTACGAAATTTTGAGAAATTATGTTAAAGCTGGCTTTTGCAAATTTTGATAGAAAAATTAGAAAATAGTGATAAAAAAGGATCTCAAGCCTAAACTAAAAAAATAATGTAGTGTAATAACGCAAATAAGGAAAATGATCCAGTACCTTAATATATGTGTTCTTATTTTTTAAATATCATAAGGACTATGCTAATCGTGTGAAGTCGTTGAAATGACTATTATTACTGCCTTTGCTTTATTTGAGAATTTTAAGAAAAAATCCAAATTTCAACTTTTTTTATTATAAAATACCTAATTGTTTTTATTCTAAATTCATGCACATGTCGGCGTATCCGTCATGGCTATGACCCAGAACTCGTCATTAAAATGACCCAGTATTCGTCATGTTTTAAAATAATTATTAAAAACGAATACTTAACATTGCT
>JAEQML010084382.1:0-10147 GCA_016904865.1 Pissodes strobi | reverse complement strand
ATTAATCTTCTAATGATATTTTTACTTTATAGGCATAATCTTCCCATTCAATATGCTATTCCCCAGAAGCACCCAGAAGCAACCCTCTTTTCAAGCGTCAAAGTCTATGATGCTAACGCCCAGAACACTGGTACATGGCCTGCTCTCCAAAGGTGACACGCCAATAACCAAACCATCGAGAGCACTCTTAAATCCCTTAATGTTTAGGACAAGAAATTCGAATCACAGCACTCCCCGATCATAGGAAGGTCCGACGATATCATTGTCTGTAATATATTGACGTCAGAGTCTTTTCATAAAATTGTCGTATCGTCGGCAAAGAGGGTGGGATGCATCTGAATGCTGATCAGAGGCAAATGGCTTATATCTAACACAAAAATAATAGGGCCCAAAGTCGACTCAGGACTCCACTTCCGATGAATCTTACAAAACAGAACCGACGACAATCCTCTGAGTACGTCTACCACGAAGTGACTCAAATCACTGAAATACCCCAAACCCTAAAACCATACATGCCAAGCTTCTGCAACAGTGTTCCGTAACAAATGCAGTCAAATGCCTTCGATCAGTTACAGAAAATGGCCGCAGCCGCCTTCCACGCGTTAAGGTTCAGGTAAACATACTACAAAACTCTAAATATGGCATTGCTGGTACCCTTATTGGGTCGAAAGCCAAACTAACTATTGTGAAGGATTCTTTATCCTAAAGAAAGGACACCATGCAAACCCTGACAAGTCTCTCGACAACCTTTGAGAGTGAAGCCGGCATTGGGATAACTGTAGCTTTCATCAAACCGGACGGAAAATGACCAGTTATCCAAGAATGATTTATGGCCTTTAAGAGAGCCTCAATAGCAACCCTAATAAGAGGGAGAAATATATTTACTGACCTTCCGTCCTCGCTAGACGAACGTTTGCTTTTTACCGCTGGACTGGAATAGTACGTGCAACTTCCAAAGGATCAGTTGGGCGAAAAAAAGGCTGTCCGACGAGATTGCTCATGTAGTCCGTGGGATCAACAACTCCGTTAATCCCTCGTTAAGTTTCCAGCGATTATTTGCCTTGACCGTTCAGGACTAAACTATATTAATTATATTACTTAGCCTCCATTTGTTTGTAATTTGTCCTTACTACCTACTAAAGAAAAGCAGCATGGCGGCTTCATTTAAAGTGAAGATAACATTCCTAGGAATTCTCTTTGGGTAACATTCGATTTATTTCCAAATGTATTTCAATTATTGACACAAATCTAATTTTAAGTAAAGTGTTTCATTCTTTTGTCTAGTCAGGTCCCAGTAGAGCCAACAAATTATGTTTTATTAAATTGCATTGAGCATTGCGATCATCAATAATTTAAAATACAATCCTTTGTACCCATCTACATGAAGATTTATTATATGCTGTGTTATTTCCTTCTACTTCTGCTCGTGACACAATTGGGAGCAAATGTGGCAAACCTAAAAGAAATCATTATTTTAAGAGCAACTCTACCTTGGAAAAGTTTATTTTATTTAGTCTAAACTGAAGCGTTTATGTACAGTTAATAATAGAAGTTTAAAGTTTCTTATTACATTTTAAAAACTTGCGATCTTTTCTTAGAACATTTGTTCTCAGATGAACCCGCTGTTTTGTATGCAAGTGAATATTTAAGATTTTTATAGTGTAATATTCCTTACTGATTCGAGTGTTCTTGATATTGTCTGCAGTGCAATAATTTTGTTTTAGTTTAAATCATATATCTATGATTTTGTTTTGTTTCCATTGTATCCGTTGGTTTGGTCATCTCTATCTGGATGTCTTTCAGAATTTTTCAGTGTTTGTGTCTGAGTGACTAGCGCACTAGTTCAGGCCTCCCTTTCTAAGCACTTGTGCAGCGGAAGGAGGTCAAGTGTTGGGTTTCCAGAGCTCAACCGAAAGGATATACGTGTTTTAGTAATCGGGTATAGTGTAAGCTTATTAAGTCTTTGACCAATAGTAATTGTTATCGTTTTACCGAAATACCTTTTTATTAACTCTTCTAATCTGAGCTACATAACTGCACGCCATCCAAGGCATGACGTCACGGAATACTTGTCGTGATAATATCCACCTTGTCTTTGATGCTGGGAATGTTCGTGGAATTTTGGAAGACCAGCTCTTGATTCCGAAATCCAAGTCGGGGGAAAGGGCATTGCTAACGGATTATAGACCAACTATTAGCATCTTAACTCCAAACCTCAAGATCTTTGAGAGTATTTTGACATAGTGCCTGACAGTTGAGCTGGGTTTGCTTACCATCCTTCGTCAATTTGGTTTTCAAGCGGGGAAAAGCTCTGTCTGAGCTAAATCTCTTACTGCCTGCAGGGTGGATTGCAGCTGCATTCCATTTACACTTTTGGCAACTACCTTTCAGATCTATCATGTTCGACACGGTAGAGCTATTTCCACAAATTGTTCGATTTAATAACTTTAAATCAATGAATATACCCGTGTCGTCTTGAGTCTCTCATGGATCTCACTTGGCTTCCTTCATATTTCATTTTATAAGACATTTGGAGTTCTTTATCCAACCCCATTTTCTACATGAGATGTCATAGGTTAGTTTTCAGGCCCCCTATGTATCTGGGAGGTCTGGGCTTTTCTTCTTCCCAGCATAAGGAACCTTAGTTGCGACAAGCTTTCGCAATAGGAAAGTATGTGTACTGCTCTTTCTCTCTCTTCCTCAGAACCTGCACAGCGAACTCATACGTTTCCTTTAAGTCTACAGTGCCCTATTAGAAACCCAACTATTATTCTAGTTGCACTTCTTTTCTGACTTAATAGATATTCTGTGCATTCTGGCGATGGTTTTTGGATAAACTCTTTAGCCTGTCTCATTTCTGGCAAGCTGTTTCAACATTCTTGCGACTTCTTTGTATCCATAAGTTGATGCTAGCTTTTAATATAGGTTTTGCTATATAGCAGAAGGGTTGTGGTCCATTCAGGGTCATTCTGGCTTTTGGTCAGGCTAATGAGTCAGCCTCTTCTTTGCATTTGTATCCTGTATGTAATGGTACCCAAGCTAAGTTCAGCTGTTTTGACTGCCCAGCTCTTTCAGGTCTTCTATCCAACTCCAAGTCAGTTTTGAGCAAACTTGCATTGAGTTAACTGCTTTTATTGCCGCTTCGCTGTCAGCATAGGTTGCAACACTTTTACTTTTGAACTCTCGCCTTATCAACTCATTCATACAATGATGTATTGCGACAACTTCCGCTTGAAATATCGCCGCATATTTGCCTAAGCTCAGTGAAATTCTTGTCTTTGGCTTGACTCCTTACATACTGGCATTTGAAGCTTGATCCGTCTGTAAAGACAGCTACGTCTGCGCTAATAGGAGGTCCTTCCTTCGATGCTCTCTCTCCGTTAAACTTATCCTAAAAGTCTTATCAACGCTATATTTGGGAAATTGGCATTTCCATGGGATGAGGTAGCTTTTCAACTCTTCACATAACTTCACGTGCATTCCACTTATGGGTGTTTGCTCTCTGAACAGTCTACACGATATCTAGCTTCGCTCTCATTTTATATGTGAAGTGGTGGCAGGTTAAGCAGGACCTCTAACGCGGCTGTTGGAGTGCACTCAGGCAGGCTTGCCTTTAGACGGCACCAAGCCAACGTACCACTCCAGCTTGTTGTGTCTTTGAACACTATACATCCAACCCATATGCCATTATGGGTCTAACAACTCTAACATAAGCTATGTAGTCATTTTTGGTCCTCCAGTTTTGTCCGCACATTCTGCTGCGTAGACTGAAGAATACTATGTTTTTTGGTGTTGTGTTTTGTAGGTGTTGATTCCATGTTAACTCATAGTCAAAGATGACTTTTAAATGGTTTACCCTTTGTGCAAATGGCATCTCTACCCCACCGAGTACTGGTGCTCTGAGCACTCAATGTACATACTCTGAGTATCCCTCACTGTTGAGTAAAATCGGCTTGCATGCGTCCTCAAGGGATACTAGTCCTGGTAGCTCTGTTTATATACTGGCGTACAGAACCAATTATTGACAAAATTGTTTTTTTTTATCAAGGTCTTGCAGATTGGCCAATATGTGCCCCAGAGTCGATTTTTTCTCACCCCAGTCGCTATTTCTGAAAGGTGTTGAGATTTCGGTGGCCTAAATTGTCTTAATCGTCGCTTAATAGCTATCATTAAATGCTTATTGCATTAGATACTAACTGGCAGATAAAATACAAGCCAACAGATTTTACGAAATAATTCAAATGTTTTCTATTCAGTAATAATCATCTTGCCATAGCAATATCCTCGAGCAGTTTAGGCCATAAAAAATACGAGGTCGCTAAATGCACCCCTTCTTCCAGCCGAGTTGCGTTTAGGAACCATACAAGGAATTTTGTGCAAGCGACATCTCTGGATCTTTTTTTATGGCTGGGAGATCCTATGGCACTCGACGAGCGGTGTGTTTTGCGAAGATGTTGATTTGCATGGATCTTGAACAGTTGTAGATTGTAAGTAAGGGGAAACAGATGTTCTGGTAGTGAGTTCCACGGTGATACAGTGCGCCAGACAAAGGATTCCTTGTAAAGCGACGTTCTAGGTGTTTCCACTTGTACCGCGAACGGGTGCGGTCTTGCCGTCTGTCGCGACTGTTTAACAGGCCTTGCGGGGGACGAGATGATGCGAGCCAAATACTGGGAACATCTGCCGTGAAAATATCTGTAAAACAAGACTATCTCGGTCACATGTCTGTGGTATTCCAGACTGTTTAGATCCCGGATCAACTCCGGATCGCCGACGAGACGCACAGCTCTCTTCTGAATAGAATCCAGCAGCTTTAGGCTGTGCTTAGATGCGGCACCCTAGATATCTGAGCAATATTCTAAGTACGGTCTTATTTACGTTTTCTAGAACAAGAGCAGCTGCTGCGCTGTATACATTTTTGTGTTGCGGAACAGCGCACTAAGCTCCTGCGAGGCTAATTTTGCGATGTTAGCAAAGTGGTCATGCCAGGACTTATTGCTGTTGACCGAAACACCTAATACTCCGATTGGCGAGGATGAAGGAATGCTGCCATAATGAAGTCAGGGCTCGCGGTATTGGCTTTCTGTGTAAACGTGTCTACTTGGGTTTATACTGTATTGAAATGGACCAAATTCCTGTCGCCCCATGTTCGAACTTTCTCCAGATCTTGCTTAATTGTTGTAACCTGCTCCTGTCTGCGGTGATAAGTCTCAGTCGCTGGTAAAGGTTTTTCTGATCTAAATTGGGAAACAAGGGTACTGTCATCTGCAAAACTATAAACAGGATTATTGGTTTAGGTCAGCAGGTCTTTAATATAGATGGGGAACATAGTTGCTGAAAGTATTGCGCCCTGAGGTACTCCCGCATTAATGGTGAATGTGTCTGAGATGTGTACATCAACTGCAACGTGCAGAGATTGGTTCTTACGGAAACTCGCAAGCCAGCTGCAGAGAGACCATGGAAGTCTGAAGTACGGCAGTTTGTTGAGCAATCCGTCATGCCAAACTCTGTCAAATGTCTTCGAAATAACCAAACAGAAATCAAGGGGATGAAAGGATGGAAATCTTTCAGACTTATTACTATTTATCTTGTATATTTTGCCTTGCGGCAACACTATTAGCAAACTGTCGTGATATAGAAAATGTAGGCGGGGAAGTAGTATGCGGCATATCGAAATGTTACGAATGCGCGAACGCACGAACCCGAAAGGAAAGTTTCGGCAATGTTGTGAGACCTTTTCGAATATCCTTGGGTTAGTTGAGTTTTACTCTCCTAAACCCATTGGTTTCGATTCTTTCTGGTTTGCAGTAGTCAGTTTATTTCTGCTGTCAGTGAAACACTAGATTTACTGACTTCAAAATACAGAGCTTCTAACCCGATGTAAATATCGGGTTAATAAGTAATGCCTTAGAGGGTTCGTTCATCTTTAACTTTTATCATATTAACATTTTGAAAGAGTTGGGCAATAACGTTATTTAACTGAAAGTCATCGGATTGTAATACTAATAAACGCGAAAATTAAGTTGTCCAGTCACTTGGAGAGAAATATCCTGGTTTATTTCCATATATAAAGCAAAAGTAAAGAGCAATTCCAGAAAACGAACGTGCAAGATCCACAACATCTGGGAGACAAATTTTATTGGACAATGACGTTAAACTAAATGTTTTCTCCAGAGAGAAAATATAAGGCCTCGAATAAAAGAAAATAATTAAATATTTCGGGGTATGCCTCGTCCCCTATGCTGCTCACGAATTTTCCAACATAGCAATTTGTTGAAAAAAATTACGTAGGTCTCTTTAGTAACGAATTACTTTAATCACCAAAAACAAATTTCATGCATATGATATTTAAATTACCCACGAATTAACTGAATATGATCATGTTAGAAGAGCAAGAGATGAGTTTATTTTACATAATATAAAAATAACATATTTTTGTATGATGAGTCCCTGTTTATGCTGAATGGGCATGTAAATCTCTAGAATCATGACCACTGGACAAACTATAACCTTCATTGAATGACGGAGGCCAATGTTTGCACTGGGATTGTTTGAGATCGAGTGATTATAACTTCACAGGAATATCGATATTCGAAAGTCCTTCCAAAAGAACTTCTTCAAAGTTTGCAGCCAGTCTTCCCAAATCAAAGAATCCTGTTTCATCAAGATAGTGTTTCATGACTGTGTCAAAGAAATGCTTTTGATAATTGAACTGAAAATGGAACCGCTGCGCTGGTATGACCAGCCGGATCTGCGGATTTTACCTCGCAGTAATTTTTTTTTCAACATGACCGGGGCAGGTGGGTGTAGTTGTATGAGATATGAGTTTGATATTTTGCTTAATGCATTGCGCTTTAACGTATTTTAGTAAATACAGATTTGTGATAAATGTCTGAAATTGAGTAGAGACATAACCTTCAGTTGATGGACACATCTCAGACACATTCACCTCAGGGCGCAATACTTTCACCAACTCTGCTCGTCATCTATATTAATGACTTGCTGACCGAAACCAATAATCCTGTTTACAGTACAGTACCCTTGTCTTCCAATTTATATTAGAAAAACCTTTACCAGCGACTGAGCAGATTACAACAATTAATCAAGATCTAGAGAAAGTTCGAACTTGGGGCGACTGAAATTTGGTCCAGTTCACTGCAGCAAAAACCCAAGCAGCCACGTTTACCACTAAAGCCAATACGGCGGACCGTGACATCATTATGACAGGATCGACCATGCCTTCATCATCGCAAATCGGACTAATATCGAATATCGAATCGATCAATAGCAATATGTCCTGGCACGACCACGCTGCTAACATCGGAAAATCAGCCTCGCAGAAGCTGGGTGCGTTATTTCGCAACAAAAAACTGTATACAGCGCAGTAGCTGCTCTTACTCTACAAAGCACAAATAAGGGTGTGCTTAGAATATTGCTCACACATCTGGGGTGTCGCACCAAAGCACACCCTAAAGCTGCTGGATTTCATTCAGAAGAGAGCTGTACGTCTCGTCGGTGGTGACCTGGGATCTGGATAGTCTGGAATACCGCAGACATGTGGCCGAGGTATCCCTGTTTTACAGATATCTTCACTGCAGATCTTCCTAGGATTTGGCCTGCCTCATTCCGCCCCCAGCAGCGCCTGTCAGACAGTCGCGATAGATGGCAAGAACGCGCCCGTTCGTTGTACAAATGGAAACAACTAGAACGTCGCTTTGCAGGGACTCATTTGCCTGGCGCACTGCATCGCTGTGCAACTCACTCCCAGGATATCTCTTTCCGCCTAATTACAACCTACAGCTATTCAAGAACCGTGTCAATGAACATCTCTTCACACACACACCGCTCGTCGAGTGCCATAGGATCTCCCTTTAGTGTGTGTGTGTCATTGCCATAAAAAATCATAATTACTCTCAAAATGTTACTGTTATTAGAGGAAATTTGCGAAGTAGTTCAAATGTTTATCTTGGTCAATATAGGATGTTCGCACTGTATACTTTGAGCCTCGTACTATATTATTTCATTAGGAAAAGAAATCAATACGTCAACTGTTTAGAAATGTGAAATTAATATAATCAGGACAGTCCAATGTCTACCCTCTTCCATCTGACGTCACTAGGCTTAATAATATATTCTGTGAAGCCAGAAAATTTATATTACAAATAAAAGGCGTATCAAGATTAATAGCACACGTCACCAGCAAAGTGGGTTTCAAATGTCTTGAAGGAAACGTAATCCATTTGGTAAAGTCGCTATTAGGCACCTAATGTCAGAGCGCTTGTTTGGATAATTTTTTCAAGTTAAATGATGGTGAACGAGGGAACGTTAATGCCATTGATAGATATAAATATTACTTTTCAGACTTTAAGGTATGTCTTTTTTACTCAGAATGATTGAATTATTTTTCAACACTCTTTAGATCAATTGGGTATTCATTTATTTGTTTAAAATATTATCAAGCTATATTGCTAGATTTGCCTTCACACGATAACCTACTATTGAGTAATATCAGAAGCTTAATTAAAACTAATTGAGTTATGCTGAAGGGGCAACAAAAGTGGATTATTTAAAAGCTAATATTAGCGTTTTTTACAACTAATCTATTAAGATATTCTTCGGCATCTTACAAAACTTTTTAGTGCGGAATTGTAAAAAATTCGATTGGAAAGTGTTATTGCTCTTTTAAGTACGCAATATTTTTTTTCGTCAAATTGTTTAAATCAAAACAGCTTAACTTTAATTATTCTTCAATGATAGATTACATCAGATTTAATTTAATTCACACCAGAATTCTCAATTTCTTAAAAATGCCAGAATTCTAATATTGAACGAAATTACCACACCAAACATTTGGAATTATTTTCTAAATGTATGTCTTTCCCTTCAAGCTACTGGGGCGGCTAATATTCTAACAACATACTCCTTTTCAAATTCGTATTCATCTAGAACATTTGGGAATGCATATACAGAAGACGTCTTGCGATTTGCCTTCCAAATTTCCAATGAATTTGTCTCCTGTATTCTGTAGCATATTTCCATACAAAACTTTTTCAATTCTGTTATCATACTGAAATTGCACACTAACTCAATAACCTTCTTTGAGCCCCTCAATTTTCTTTTCATATTTTTCTAACTATTCGCCTGTTTTATTTTCTTCTTTGCCGCCTATTTTTTTCTTCGCTTATCTCTCCGTCTATTTCACAGAATTCTCCTCCTACTCCCTGGTTCGATTCTTCTTCTTCTGCAAGACCATACTGAAGGCCATCAGCATCATCACTGTCCTCATCGTGAGATTCAAAGTGGGCAAGATCAACGCTTCAACCTGATAGAATAACAAGTCGTTCATTTCTCCCTTTTTTCGAATCTAAATCTTCATTTCCATAATGCATTTCTTTCACAAATATAGTGAGGCTGTCATTTAGTGGAACTTCTGGAATTTCCGAATTTTCTGGCGGTTCAAAAACAAGAAGTTCTTCTATTTAAGTCAAATAAGCACGGTGATAATGCCTTCTTAAGATGATTACCTTCCTCCTTCTGTTTAAGGTCTGCTTTAAGAGAGCCGAAAAGCACTTTTAATCAAAAGGCTGTTTGCATTCCTTGCTTTAACCCTAATTTTTTCTAAAATCGCTAATTAATGCGTCTTTAGCGACCTAAAAACGGAACATTACGCATATTTTAACTACAGCCGGAGATAATGTAATGTCCAGCTGTCCTTCCGGAAATCCAAAATTTAAACTAATTTATACGAACTGTGGCTACGAAACGAACTGTTGATTTTCTTCTTAGAATTATTCCAGGAATCATCTTCTCGAGTACTTAATTAATATCCAGTGACATCTCTCCAGAGTTCCATCTGCGGTTACGACATATAAGGAATACAGCGACATTTGCGGAAAAACAACTTAAGAATTGCGAATAGGCGCAAAAGGGAATATTATGCCTTAAATATTCAATTTCTTGCTGCTATACTTGCAAGCCATTTTAGGGGCTTTAAAAGGACAAACACTGAGCGCATATGACATTTCCAATCACAAGGGAAACATTTAAAATATAACTAAAATATGAAATTATTGAGTTTGAATACTAGTTTATCAAAAACATACAAAATATTACAATTATTTTTTGTTAGCTTTTGATATATATATAT
>JAEQML010084381.1:0-10148 GCA_016904865.1 Pissodes strobi | reverse complement strand
AAACTCCTGAACAAAATTAACGCACGACCATAAATTTGGCACATATTTGCTGATTTTTTTCTGGAACCTACGATCCGATTGAGATGATTTTTTTTTCAATTGTAGGTCTGTTCCTCCGCAATATCATATTCTCAGCTTCTTTGATAAGAAGTTAATATTAATATTATACCGGGTATAATAAAATTATTGCTTTTTTTGTCGGAAGTTTCGTATCACCCTGTGGGGTATACTAGCGACCGGCACATATCGCAGTTAAAGTTGAATCATAGCCTCTCATTTGTCCTTAACATTTTCTTTTTTGATTTACTTCATTATCTCAGTTACGAGAGGAGATACACAGATTCAGATGTCAACATGCTGATATAAACTTTATTAACGTATACATTCAATAATAAAAAAATGTGCAATTTATGCTTTATTTTTGCTGTGATAAAAAGAATAAATTAGCGATTCACTTCCTTAAATTACAATATTAAAATTAAAAACTAAATTTCATGTTTGTTTGAAACATGTGAAATATGAAAAAAATTAAAAAACTCAAGAACAATTGAAGTTATGGATTAAGTATATGATAATAATTTCGTGTGAACACTCCTGTACTTCTAATTACCGCATTCATGCGCCTCGGCATTCTGGAAATTATTATTTTTTATTATATCCTGGGAGACGTTCTCCCATTCGGCAATTACTGCATCCATCAGTTGATTATGGTTAACGGGTGCGCGTATCCGACTTCAAACTTTTCTTTTAAGAGTATCCCATATATGCTCTATGGGATTTAAATTGGGACTGAGAGGTGGCCATTGCATCAGTGGAATTCCAGCATTATTGTTTGTCGTACCAAATCGTGCAGCAGGCTACAACTACAGGGTGGTTTGTAATATGAGACGAGACTGCGAAATATAATTTGAAGATCAATCGACTTACCAGTAAGGAAGGTTGATCAAAATTATATGAGCAGTCTTGTCGAAATATTACAAAGTCCCCCCCACATTTCGTAGTAATTAAATATTCCCGCCCTATGCGGTCAACCTGATCTCGTACTTTTAACTACTGAGTCAGAATTTGGCACGGACGCATGCGCAGGTGGAGAGGAGGTGTTTTCTTAAATTAAATAATATAAAAATACCTTAAACGAATTTTTGCTGATCAGCAGTTTCCAAATTAATTTTAAACAATTATACTGAGTATTTGACAATAATTACTGTCACTGTAAATCATTTGTTCACAAAATTTTCTTGAAAAGGAATTCCATAGCCTACTTTTATACTTTTAAAAATGAACGTAGGCGATCAAAAGTTTAGTTAGCGAATAAAAAGTTTATCTTTACAATAAACATATTGACATCTAAATCTGTGTATCTCCTCTCGTAACTGAGATACTGAAGTAAATCAAAAAAGAAAATGTTAAGGAAAAATGAGGCTATGGTTTAACTTTAACTGCGATATGTTCTGGTTACTAGTATACCCCCACAGAGTGATTCGAAACTTCCGGCAAAAAAAGCAATAATTTTTTTATACCCGGTATAATATTAATATTAACTTCTTATCAAAGAAACCGAGAATATGACATTGCGAAGGAACAGACCTAGAATTGAAAAAAAAATCATCCAAATCGGATTGGAGGTTGTAGAAAAAAACCACGTCAAATATGTGGCAAATTTATGGTCGTGCGTTAATTTTGTCCAGGAGTTTATATATATATATATATTTCACGGGAGTTCGCACGATTCACTAAACATGCTCAACAATATATTTCAACATATTATATATGAAATCAGAAAATTTTAATGTTACAAAATTTGTATTCCAACGCACCGTGATGTGAAGAATTATCCTTACCTGAAATATGTGCATTTGCATATCGGGTGTATGTGATGACTGACTTGAATCGGTAATAATAAATACTAAAATATTATTATACATGTCCATCGGTTCTGTACTCATGAACGCTGTCGGGTCTTGAATTGCATTAACAGGAAATTTTTCAACTACAGCCTGCAATAAAGAATGTTTGATTAATAAAATTAAATACTAACGACGTGGTTGATTAATTAAGTGTATCCACTTCCTAGATGTGCATTTTAGATCAAGACATCAAAGTGATATATATTTGATGTTTTTTTTTTATAAAAGTAAACTCAGTTATTGCTTTTACATTAAACATATTAATTTTGGATTATATTTTATATTCATGCTGAATAAAAAATCGAGATAATTTTGGGAACAATTATTCATTAAGAACCTCGAACACCTTTCTGAGGTCGCCATTCGATTTTTAAATTCTCATTAATATAAGTCTATGTATCGTATTTAATATATTAAGTATTCAAAAATGTAAGCACCGCTGAAATGCAAAATAACTTAATCAGTTCATTGGAGGATGGAGACTGCCCAGTTAGGACAATCTAAAACTGTCACATGATATCAAGAATATAAGGAGGCTAAGGATAAACAAAATGGCAATACCAATAACTCTATTCAGATATATTCGCCCTCATCAAAACAACTAGCAACAGCTTGTTGAATTCAAGTAAATATTTTACCTACCAGATCTGCTTTGAACATATGTACGCTGTTTGTAACAGACGAGATATTTGAATATATTACTCAAGAAACTAATAGGCATGCCCATTAAGATTTGCAGATGTCAAAATATGCATCGATTCTACTGATATTAAAAAATGTCTTTGAATTATCATGTGTATGGGCCTGAATTTACACCCACAACTATTTGACTACTAATCAAAATTATTTATTTACCAAAATCCTGTTAGAAAAATAATGTCAGATGAGTTTGAACTTATCATGAGAATGTTACATTTTTCTGATGCTAATTTAAAGTCTGAAGGTTGACCGTTAGTAAACAAATTACACAACTTTTAACAAGTTTATATGATCGAACAGGAAACAATCGTACCATTGCTTATCGCTTCGCCGATACGTCCCTGGCAAAAAAAACATTGATATCATGTAAAGCTCTTTAATATTTGTTCTACAACTGGCTATACTTGTAAAATTTAAATATATGCAAGGGTAGTCATAGGAAAATAAGTTGAATCAGTTACAGAAAACGTAGTTTAAAAACTACGTGGGTTCTTTGAAGAAGAACGTGTACTGATAATTTTTATACAGGGGTGCCACTTTCTTTAAAGTTTCTAAAAGAACAGCTCATTTAGTTGGAACTATAAGAAAGAATAGGAAAAGTTTCAGTCCTAAATCAAAAGCTGAAAATGTAGAAATTTATGATGATGCAAATGCTAAGAGCATTACAATTTTACAGTAGAAATCGGAACAATAAATACCTTATGTTTTCTACCAAACAAAATTTAGAGGCAGGAGCAATAAGAAATGGAAAGCAAAAACGAGACAATGAGGAAGATAAAAATCAGAGAAAAGACGCAAATAAGAAGCCGGTAGCGATTATAAACTACAACAAAGTAAAATGTGGCATCGAGAAATTCGACCAGATGTCTTCTTACACCACATAAGTAAGATGAGGGGGAAAATGATACAGGACAGTTCCCTAAGAGCATCTGACTGCTGTTTCCATTATAAATGCACATTTAGTTGTTAGAGACATAACGAAAAATAATATGCCAATTACCAAATTTCGTGAGAGAGTATGTAAGAACAGGCTTATAGAAAGTTAAAGTAAAACTGTCCTACTAGCATCCACTAGCAAATGAGTCAACAAATGGCGGCTCAGGCCTCCTACATTTGTAACATATAAAATAAATGATAGACATAAAAACTTCCCAATTGTTAAATTTATGGTACTTCAAAAATTATTGACTATAGTTCTAGGTATTTACTACAGGTAGATTCCAGATGTTAGCTAGATAACTTAGCATGTAAGAACATATTTTCTTTCATTCTGAAGAAGCTACAGTGTAGCGAAACATGTCAATATTTTTATAATTGTTGAATAAACGCACAGTTTTTCACAATAGTTTCAAAATCTTTTCGCAGCAGACTGTGTCAAAGCAGACGTCGAACCAAGGGAAATCTAGATAGAACTCCCTTAGACCGTCCCAGTTTACAGAATCGTAATGCCAGATTTTGCGAGGCAATGGTGGATCCTTCTGTGGAAGTGGCAATTCACAAACCATTGTAATGAGTTTGTAGTCGAAAGTATGTAATGGCGGACCAACTGTAATTATGTACTGGTCAGGATTGGTGGTTAGAAAAAGACCCAGGAGAGCGGCGACTTCGCCTTTCTCTGAGATTCGAGTTGGTTCGTCTACAAGTTGAGTAAGCCCGCAGCTCATGGCAAATACCTCAGCTTCTCTACCATCGTTGTCGGTCTTGTTGTGATGTTTGAGCCAGTTGATGTTGTGGGCATTGAAGTCTCCCAGAACGATTATTTCTGAATTGGGGTGATCGACCTGTATTGAGTCAAAAGTGGTACCTAGTGTTGTAAAAAAGCTTTGGCATATCCAAACACCGCGATGACCGCATCATTCGTTCAACTAATGATGTCTGATGGTAGTTTGCAAACGTAATAGACGTCCTGCATTACAATATATAGTCGGTTTCTATGAAATCAAAATTTAAATTGGATACCCCTTTCCAGATTCAAGTCAACGAAAAGGATATATTAATATAGTGATGTATACCAAATAAATAGAACACTGAATTTTAACGGGTTGAGCTGGTTAATTATAATAAAGTACGTTTTAGTTACTAAAAAGGAACCTTTAATAAGAAAGGAACATTTTCTTTTATTTTATTTTTTAGGGATTAACAGGTAGCTGATTAGCAGTTACAAAATTATTTTCTTTAGATATTGCATTGTTTTAAAATCCGGCGCAGCAGAGCTATAAAGTAGCCACAGAAAAATATTTAAAATGGTTAAAATAACATTTCAAAAAAAATATCCTCAATTGTCCTTAAAAGTCCGTATTATAGAGGATAAAAAAATATTTTAATTACAAAAATGTTTTATTTGTGGCTATTCGTTTCAAAGCAAAAAAAACTCTATTAGCTAGATTTCCTTCGGTGTGATGACCGCGACATCTGTGCAACTAATTATGTCTGATGGTTCTTTGCAAACGTAATAGCCGTCCTGCACTACACTGTATAATCGGTTTCTATAAAAACAAAATTTAATTTGGATACCTATCACTATTTTAGCTAACCAGATTCAAGGCAACGACAAGAATAATATAGTGATGTACCCCAAATAAATAGAACACTGAATTTTAATTGGTTAAACTGGTTAACTATAATAATGTACGTTTTAGTTACTAAAAAGGAACCTTTAATAAGAAAATAAGAGTCTATTTTATTTAATTTTTTACAGGTGGCTAATTAGCAGCTAGAAAATTATTTTTTAAAAATATTATATTCATTTAAAATCCTGCGGTAACAAAGGTATCAAATACCTACAGAAAAATACTATTTGATGGCTAAAATAACATTTCAAAAAATATCATCAATTGTCTTTAAGTCCATATTATAGTGGATACAAAAATGTTTTAATTACATCAATGTTTTTCTTTGTGGTTATTCGTTTCAAGGCACAAAAATCTCTATTAGCTAGAGCTTCAATGTAAGGAAACTATAGACCAATATCACTGGGGGATGCAAAATCTTAGCAAGCGCAGAATACACCAAAAGGCACAACCTGGCAGGAAAAATTATTCATCAGGCACTCGCAAAGACATATAAAGTCATTGCAGAAGAAACACCATACTACAAATACTCTCCAGCTATGATCATAGATACCAACGAATACGAACTATACTGGGACGTAGAAATCCGCCCAGATAAAACAATAACATGGAATAATAGACCAGACATTGTTTTCTAAAACAAAAAAAGAACAAATCACTTATCTCCTAGATACATCCATACCTAACAACCCCAAAACTAAAACCAAATATAATGAAAAAATAACAAAGTATACGGGATTAGCCACAGAAGTTCAGAGGCTCTGGAAACAGAAAAAGTAGCCATTATACCACTCGTCATGGTAGCCACCGGCATCACTCCACACATTTTCACCACACATCTTTACCAAACTTGGTCTCAACCCAAACATTCATACAAGCATACAAAAGTATGTCATTTTTAAAATATGCAATATCGTGCGAGCATTCCTCGACTCAGGCAATAGACTCTGAGATGACTTGGTAATACCCGTCATCTTAGAAACGAAACACCACTTGATAAAGTGAGAAATAGTGAAATAATAATAATGACACTTACAATAATAATAATAATAATAATAATAACACTAATAATAAGCCTTTCATACAACATCCACTTACAGGAAATTCAAATTACAAATGACAATAATAGAATGACAAACAAAGAAACGATGAAAGGAATCTAATTATATTGCTTTATTTGCAAGAAAATCTATCAAAGGCTGTGTCAGAGATATAAGGTATGGACAAATAAGAAGAAGACATGAATTTGATCAAATTATAATACGAAGTTTTAATTAAGATTCAAATTATTTCAACAAAAATTTGTGGACCGATAAGATGATATTTACCTGTATTTATATTAGGAAAAACTGTCATATTTGGTCCGATGAAAATCCACAAGTTGGTTAGGGAATTGCTTTTCAAAGACGTTTCTCAATATAAAATGCTGCACCAACATCTTGGAGCAAAAAGATCGGTTTTTATCCGCAGCAATTTAAATGGGTTAAGATATATGGAACTTTGGAAAATTAAATTAAACAGTTTACCGATGAACTACTATTTCAAACTCTGCAAAATATAATTTGGCAACAAAATGGAACACCTCCCCATAAAATTCTAGCAGTAAGAAGAAATAAGTTTTTTCAATAATTATTTCTCATCCAAGAAGCGTCACATGGAGTTCTACTATGTGTAATCAATAAGTAAATATCCAGATGGCAAAGCTTTTGAACAATTTCAAAAATTAGCCGTATACAAAATAGATATATTTTTATGTGAAAATGTTTTATTTTTATTATTTTATACTTCTATCATTGTCGGCTTTTATTAATTTGGTGACGTACTTCATATTTTTAGGCATTGACGCAATATTTCTGTTGTTATTGCTGGACGAATCATCTGAAGCAATCCTTACTAATATGATATTTTTAAGGTCATCAGAAAAGTATAATGTTCAAAAGCTCAGTAGCTGATAAGAAAGTCTATAGAACATATTTACAAGAAAGTCTACCTGAAATGTCACCTTCAAAAATTTCATGAATATTTTCCGCCATTCCGTGTATTACTTCATCAATAGAATTTATAAGGACGTGTGAAATCCAAGCCCAGAATTCGACTAGAAAAAATGAATAAAATAAAGGAATTTTTAAGTGTTGATTTATATTGATATTATTATAGGTATGACTGCATACGTATTGAATTTGTATGTGTATACGCATTAGACAAATTTTTTTTAGCTTTACTTTCGGTTGATCGGCGGCCCCCTGAAATATCAGCTCTGATTCCGCAGAACCTACGCCTACGTAATCATTATAGTTAAGGCGCTGAAATACTTCGCATGCCTGTTCCTCATGCTTATCATTATGCTCTTTATCTGCTCAATATGTACTTAAGTAATTCCATATTGCCATTGCAAAAGTATATCCTTTTTGATATGAATCAGTCAATCGATAGCTATATTACTTAAATTAAACATACTTGCAGATTTAGCGGACATTACGGAAATAGTCAAATTTACGTATTAAAAAATATTATATACAAGCAGTTTCTGACTTTCTCTCTATGCTAGCATGTGCCCTAAATAACTTCTTAAAACCAGATCCTTAACTTTTTTTATTGCAGTTGTTTAAGTCATAATTAAATTCTGCACGTATAGAAGTTTGGGTTAGTTTGTCCAAGATGGTTATGTGTTAGCTCTGCCATCTTTGTACAATACATTTTAATTTTTTCTGTCGCTTTTTATATAGCACAATTTCCTCTCAGTCACGCTATATAGTAATAGTTTTTGTATTACGCCCGCTCAAAACTAAACTTGCCAAGCAAATATTGAGAGGTTGATAAAACCATTGTACTTTAGAAATTCTTCTGCTAATGGGACTTTGTCCGTCACCCTGTAACTTAATAAAAAGTGTTCGAGGTTCAAACAATTGCGCAATCAGCTTGATTTGATTTGACTAATTTTGTGATTTAAGCATAACATAATACAAATTAGTATTTACCCCCGATTCATCTAAAATAAGAACCCAAGGATGGTCTAAGCAGAGCTGCATCTTCTGCGACCAAATTCCATTTGTTTGTTCCATTTGCCTTAATCTCCGCATTCCATCGCGTGCATACAGAATGCCCATTTCTTGAGACACGCTGAATGTAGCCAAATGTTCAATAATATGAATCGGTGCTTTGCCATCATCCCACATGTCCCTATCCCTGTCTAAGCCTCTCTCATCTCTAGAATATCCGTTTCGGTAGGCCATATTTAGTTTCTTCTTCTGCAAAAATAAAAGTTAGGGTAGATCAATTAGAACAAAGAATCACTTAATAAATTTAAACATTCATGAGCTAAAATTGTTTTAAATGGTTCTACTAGAGATTTGGGTTTAACATATAATGGAGAAATATTTGTTAATGGACTATTACTCTTATTATTATTATTATTATTATTATTATTATTACTATTATCATTATTATTATTATTATACTAAAATAAATCGACGTGTCCCATCCACAAAAAGCGTCTTCTTTTCCTATACATTCTTTGGGATAGAGCAACTATTTCTACTTATTATTTGTACTACTATATGGCTAAAAGGCTAAACTAGTAAATAAATCACTAAACATTATTTTTAACCATCACCAGTCATCGTTGTTTTAACGAAGCATGATGATGCTAAGAGTTGGAGACCAATGCTAGGATCAGTATAGATGAAATGCCGTCAGAGGCGGGACGCCCGCCTCTATGGATTTCAAAATCAACTTTGTCCAAAAACTATAACCGGATTGCGTAAAGCAATAAGGCCTGTTTCACACATGCACGGCGACCGTGCAAGCGGCACCGTTTGAAGGGTGCTGTTCCATTATGTTGACTTTTCACACATTACCGGTTTGTTTTTTAGTGAGTATGGATCGTACACGTGTTATAGCAATGATGATCTTATATAGATAGACGCAAAAGGAAAAAAAGAAATAGAATTGTGTGGATACATCCTATAAACATGGAAAGGAAACAGTGTGAAGCATTTTATTGTGGGTGGGTTCTTAAATAATTCAACACAACAAGTACGCCAAACGGTTACATTTTATTTTAATATTTTAATTCAAATCAAACTGAGACTTTCTTTACACAATTTATAAGCGCGCTCGTTGAATACATTCAATTTTCAAAAGTCAAAACTAACTGTCCCTCTTTTCTTCTCTCGTTCGTTATCTTCCAGACCCAGGCCATTTTAATAGTGTTAATGTAAACACCCATAACTCATTGGCCAAGTGGCTGAATGACTTCATACTTTGACGTCCCACATTACTATGTCCTTTTTGAGCAGCTTAGAGAAGATGCAAAAAAGTTTTTCAACTATTTCAGAATGTCAATATCCAGTTTTGACGAACTACATGAACGGCTAAAAGAATCACTTCAAAAGAAAAACACTTTTATGCGAGAGTGTGTTAGAAAAGTAAATAAACCTGTCGTAAATACGGCAAGTGTGAAAGCTTCCATATAAGTCAGTACTCGACTGAAAAGTTCGCGCCGTTCAAACGGTAACGGTGGCCGTCAATTCAGTGGGAAGCCACGGGGACATCACGTGTACACGGCACACGGCTCCGGTGCATGTGAAAGCACTCATTATATCATGCGTCCCTTACGCCCGGTCCTACGTGAGCGATTTGCAGAGAACGCGAACGCGAATCAGTGGCGATGCCGTGCGACTATATTAACTTTTCGTACGGCATCGCCAGCGCTTCGCGTTCTCGTCGACTATAAATCGCTCACCTAGGACTTGGCGTTACCCGTGTAAACGGCGCCGTTTGGACGGTCACCGTGTATGTGTGAAACAAGCCTCTTTCTCCCACACACTACAACCATAAATATACATTATTTCACGATTATACACGCATTCAAGGCCTGTTTGACGCGGTGACCGTCCAAACGGCGCCGTTTACACGGCTAAGGGACGCATGAGATAATGAGTGCTTTCACATGTACCGGAGCCGTGTGTGC
>JAEQML010084380.1:0-10148 GCA_016904865.1 Pissodes strobi | reverse complement strand
TTGTTTTATGTATTCGCTGTTCGGAACTTTTTTGTTGCAAATAAGTTTAACAGGCTTTTCTCGACGGCCGGCGTATATTTTGCTGGCTATTTGTAGTCTATCAAAATAAATGTATTTATTATTGTTATTTAGATATTGAGATTTGCTAAACGTAATTTCCACACTGAATATGCGGAACCTAATAAATCAAATAGATTATTGGACCGCAAAAGGTATATATGTATCAAGTTTCTAGACCACAACTCATTCAATACGCCTGACTGATACAAATTGTATATTAGGTTCAATGATTAAACAATTGTTATTAAAAATTAATATTTATGTTGATCGTTTTTTTCTTGATCGAATCTGACAAACGAAATAGCAGTTAAGGAATTAATATTCTCGGTCTATTAAACGCGATTTTCTAGCAACCCTTATAGGCCAGTCATTAGATACATAAAAATAGTGTTTTGGTGCAAAAGGTTGCGGAGTTTTGAAACTTGGCAGAAAAGCAAACTTGAAGGTTCTTAATATGCAGTTAAGTTTGCGACCTCGTGCGACCGCCGCTCGCGCCGCCATCTTGAAAAAATGGCGGTCAAAATCAGTTTTTTGTGAATAACTTGTTTTCTGTAAGTTTTAGCAAAAGAAGTATTTGAAAGAAGTTGAAGAGAATAAATTTTGCTACAAAATAGCTCTGTAAAGTTTTTTTGTCAGGCCAATGGTTTTCGAGTTACAGGAAATAATAGGGTGCACTATTTTAAATCTAAAAAAAAGTGGGATTAGTAAGGTCCGTTTACCAATATCCAACAAATTAGTGATAAATTACATTAAAACTGTTAATGCAGTTAGAAATATATATATCGATTATCGATGTTTTAAAAGCATCAATACTCTGTTGCTATCCCGAAGCGCGCTTCCCCCACCTCTTATACTTAAAACTACGGCTAAGTGCACACGGCGCCAGCGAGCGTAGCGGTTTGTTATTTCGCGCCACGTGTCGCATGTGGCGGTCAGTCAGTGTGCTTTGATCTTTCGCGGCAGCTATATGCACCCTATATACACGGCACACGCGTATATTATGGCGAATTGTGAGGAGTTCTTGTGTTTCATTTGCGAAAAAAACTTAAATGAAGGAAAGACAATTGTGGTGAAACAAAAAGGGTTGGAGACATTTCGCGAGTGCAGTCAAAAACGAAACGATCCACAGATGTAATTTTTGACGAAGCAATGACTCCACCAGTTTCGCAAGAAAAATTATTATCAAGCGATAATAACAAAAGAAATTTAATTTCGATGCTAATGTCGAAGCTTAAAGAACATAATTTCACATCAAAGCAGGCAGTAGAAGACGCGGATGTGCTCATTATTCAGACAGCCATCGACATGTCATCATCATTTACGCGTGTTTTTATTGTCGGAGACGATATCGATTTATTGGTATTATTAACTGCAAAGGCAAGTCACAAGGAAAACATTTTTTTGCTAAAACCAGCGAAAGAAAAATAAGCAGGAGCACTTTATTCAACACAGAGTCTTAATTATAAAGAAGCTGTTGCAGAGAACATTTTATTTTTGCATGCCATCAGCGGTTGTGATACCACATCTGCCCTTTTTAACAAAGGGAAATTAAAGTTCCTTAGTCTCCTGGATGCAAATTACTCATTGCTTAAGACAATAGAAATTTTCCATGACCTCGAAGCAGATGTAAATGCTGTCACTGCAGCTGGAGAAGTCTTCCTTGTGGCATTATATGGCTGATCGTTTGAAAAGGACACATTGGATTCGCTTCGATACCAGCATTTTACAAAGTCTGTGTCCAATAATAAATTTAATCTTGCGTCCCTGCCACCCACAAGCGATGCTGCAAGGCAGCAATGTCTGCGAGTTTATCATCAAGTTGCGATGTGGTGTGGCAGACATAAAGATCCTGGGCAATATGGCTGGCAAAAAACGTTGAATGGACTCGATGCTGTTCGGGCTACGTTAGACACAGCCCCAGACCCCATTTTAAAAACAATATCCTGCAAATGTAAAAAAGACTGTACGGGAACGTGTGGATGTCGGAAAACAGGGTTAAAATGCTCAGTACTCTGTTTAAATTGCAACGGCACTGCATGTGAAAACACTCCTGATTTGGTAGTTGATTCTGATTCTGAAGACCCAAACGAGGATGATTACTTTATTTCGTTGGGGAGGGTACTAGAAGAAACAGATGACACACAAAATTTAACAGATAGTGAACAAAATGAACCAGGAACATCCCATGGTACAAAGCTACAAAAAAGGTGCATGTAAGCTTGAAATGTGGAATAGGCCTACTGGGGATACCACGTTAAAAAAACGCGCCGATCAACTCTACCTCTTGGGTGGTGTGGAAACGAGTTGATAAATTACGCTTTTATTATTTTAATAAACCAAACAATTTTATAATAGGGTTATTTATAAGTAATATATGAAAAATCACATTTAGTTACACATTATACGGGATTACGAAAAATTTACTCCATTATGCGGTCCTGTAACTCGGAAACTATCGGCCTCACAAAAAAACTCAAGAAAGCGATTTTGTAGCAAAATTTATTCCCTTCAACTTCTTTCAAATACTTCTTTTCCTAAAACATACAGAAAACAAGTTATTCGCCAAAAACTGATTTTGACCGCCATTTTGTCAAGATGGCGGCGCGAGCGGCGGTCGCACGAGGTCGCAAAATTAATTGTATATTAAGAACCTTCAAATGACCAATCCTCCCAAATTTCAAAACTCCACAACCTTTTGCAAGCTAAAATGTATTTAATGACTGGCCTATTAACAATACCAGAATAGCGAGTTTTACAGCCCGGCAGTGGGCCGAGAATGCTCTCATTTTCGGACAATTATTGAAAAAAAAAACACAGAATAATATAATGTACTTATCAACTGGTGTGATGGAAAAGGAGTGTGAGAAGTGTGGTCAAAATATTTGATGTTGAAAAGGTAGCTTAAAATTAAAAAAGTTATCGATATCAGCAGATATTTTAAGTTAACAGAATTTCTTAAGAAGGATATTGTATTTCACCCAAAAGAAACTAATGTCCCTAGCAATGAAGAAATTACTAAATTTTTGCTAGAAGCACGTGATGAAATTTATTTAATTATTAAAGTGGCAGCAATATTTGGGCTAGCATAAGCATGCCGCAGGGCACAGCTCGGCAGTTTAACCACAGATGATGTTATGGATAAAGACGATTTTGTGAGGGTAAACTGCTCTAAATCTAAAAACCATATGTCTTGATGTTTTGCAATTTGAAAAGATGTACAAAATGGTAATTACTTGACGTCATACAGAAAATATATAAATTTAAGGAAAGCTTGCTCACACAATCTTGAATCAAAATGACCAAGTAGCATTTACGGCATCAGCATCCACATCCGAATCTCAAATATTATACATTTAAACAGAAATACAACGGAATCTTGAAAATGCTGAGGACAGCAACAGTTTTGAGTCCATTGCCACTGTACCCAAGCTTTTGTCATCTGCCATAAATTTGCAGAATGCCAGAAAATTATCTTTTACAATTAACAGCAAGGCACATAAGTAGCAATTCTTTTTATAAATAATTTTTTTTAAATTCAATGTATTGTATTGTTTAATATGTGATATGATATTGTCACTTATAAAAACAATGACATGTCAGTTGCGAGAAAACTTCATAAATTAATGTCACGGTCAACTGTAGTCGCATGTCTTGAATTGAAAGTATAGTGACGCCACGCCGTGGATGGCGTGCAGGTTATGTAGCTACCAATTGCGATTTTATTCCTTGCTCTATGTCATACTGTTTTCGATACCAATTGACACGGAACAATTTGGCTTACCCGTTTCTTCCTCGATCGAAGCATTAACGTGAAATCAAGCAATCTCAATAAAACGCTACATTTGAGAAAATATTTCATTCTTTATTACTAATATAATTACCTGAATAATTTTAAGCATAATTGTTAGTCGGTATTGCGACGCGCTTTCTGTGAAATAAACTTTTAATTTTTTTTTCTTATCAAATAAATTAAAAGACGTTCAATGCTCGTGGAGCTATGACGAGTTCCACCGGGATTAGTATTAGTGTACACTTACCGAATTCGACCAGATCTCCTCCATTAAAATAAAGTAGCAAGTTGTAAAGTGAGCGTGCAATTTGCCCGCTGCTCGATTAACCGGAGAAAGGTTCATTGGGCGCCACCGAGTTCGTTACGGACCATACTGGAGATCCCCGCGTTATTCGCGGAACCTGCTGCATGAGCTTCGCTTCTCAAAGAATCGCAAAAAAGTTACCACCAAATCAGTCGCAAAGCTGCAAAATTACGTTTAGTAAATTGTGGAACCAAATAAAACGCCGCATGAACAATACTATCTCTTTATTTGATAAAGAAAACAAAAAAAGAAAACGAAATAAGCAGCAAGAATAGCCCTGAATAAGAGTAAGAAAAAAAGTTGTAAATTGCAATTAGCGTTTCGAAAATTAATGTGTATAAATTGAGATACGACACCGACAATTGTAGGCAGTTCAAAACTAATCAACTAACAATGAAATAATTATAACTATTAAATAAAATTATTTATCTGAAGTTGACCAAAACTATTTGTTGTTAAGGGTAGATAATGGAATTATTGATTCAGCACCAGTCAAGTGCTGAGGAAAAAAATATTAAGTTGAATTTTGTCTATCGCGCGGTATCGTGATCACGTAAACCGCAGAGATAAAAGGGGCGCAAATACAACCAGAGTTACGTTACTAACTCAAAAGAGACAATTATTTCGTAACAAACAATTAAAACTAAAATAATTTAGCACTTAGCTTACTTTGAGGTTTCACCGTCAGGTGACCACGAACGGCTTGTTCCGGAACCCAGCTGGGCGGCCGACCCTCCGACGCCGACGTCCAACACGTCTAGCTGGTCCAAGGGACTGCCCGATTACTCCAGGCAAGCCAGTTTTCCAGTCAAAAATGCAGCAGTTCAGCCCGGTAGGCGGACCATTAAATTTCCGCCTGGTGGAAAGGATTCCGAATTCTGGCCCTAGGAAAGGACCCTAGGAATGGAAACATTCCCTAGTAGACCGGGGGATAGTGACAGATTTTGGGACACGATTTTACTCAGTATGCCTTTCAGAGGACAATATGATCCGTAGATCTTCATGATAATAATGCATGAATCAAAGAGTCGTCCTGGGTTCTTCATATTAAAAAATGATTCTTCATTTGTTCGAAAACTATGTGTTTTGGTACGACTTTAATCGGACTGCCATGTGCTTTGCAATAAAATTCAAAATATAAATTCCTCGGAAACCCATTGGCATACCGTTTAGGTGGGTCCGAAGGGCTGGTATGGCCACGTGAACTTGTATTTGAATATGGATATTTTCGGCGTTTTTAAACAGGCTGCCACTGATAAGTATACAAGTTCTTGTTATAAAACTGCTTAAGGAAAAATGGCATACCGATTGCGTATGCCCAAGTACTGTTTACATTGCAAAAATTTTGTACAGCTATGGAATAACATTCTGTGATTTTATTCAGTGCAAAATTTGTTGTAATATTAAGTTTGTATCCTAAAATGTTGATATGTAATATGGCATACGAGTTGTGCGTGTTCGTCGTATTAAAAAAATAAAATGAAGTTGCAAAATAGGAAAAGAAAATCCGTGTTTTTAAGCAGTATGCCATTTTGTTTTTATTATAATCATGGTATATTTAGGTGAAATACGAAACGGCATACAAGTTGGGCGAGTTTTCCATATAAAAAATTTAAAAAAAATTAGGAAAAAAAATTCCGTGTTTTTAATCAGTATGCCTCTTGGTTTATAATTAGAGTTAGTAATTTACTTTGTTAAAATAAAACCGGCATACAAGTTGTGCGGGTTTATCATATTAAAAAAATTAAAAAAAAATTGTTTCTGACGGGAATCGAACAGAATCGCCCACACCGCAAGAACATGGTATGATGCACTATCAGAGCTCGTCGAGTAGGAGGCAGTAGGCTGTGTTGCCATTGACAGCACCGCGATTCGAACAATGCGTCAATTAGGGAAAGGTTTGCTCTCATTTGTAGCGTGCTTACACGTTTCTCAGAGATGGAGCATGAGAAACTGTGTTTCGTGCGTGAGAAATCAAATCCTGCCATAAAACTGTTTACATACAGTACTTTATCGAAGTGCGCGGAAACTTTGCAGCTAAGAATAAAGCATAAACTGAAGTACAGTGAGTGTAAAGCTCCAGTGTAAGTGAGTGCCACCTTTGGTTACCACCCGTGGTGTTATAGCACTTTCAAAGCATTGGAATAGAAATATAGGTCTAATGAACCTCAATCAAGTGTCTAAGTATTTAACTGCTATATATTATTATAGCATAAGCACAAGCTTTGAATATAAAATGGACAGGAACGAGCAATGCGCACCTCTCATCACTGCTAGGTGTTTTTAAGATATAAATATAGAGCGTTAAACATTTATATATTTTTATCTTCTTTCTCTGGTAATTATTGATATTTTAGTTACATATTTGGTACATATACACATTTAACTTGTTCAATATTATGTCTAGATATCTTTTCTTTTACTTTCTTCTAAGAAAATATGTTATTATTGTGTGAAAAAGTGTAAAAATCACTATCATTTCAATTTCATATTACTAAGGTAGTCTATCTTTGTTTCAACTCTCCTAAAAATCAAAATAGAAAAACATAATTGATTTCCAAAAAGCAGTACTCTTTTATGTTCACAACATTTTGCTGTCCACAACATTTTGCTGATGAAGAGTGTTTTGATCGATCATATAAGCTTAAAATGAGGCTACTACTAAATGCTATTCCAACAACTGAAGTTGAGTGATTAAAATATGTAAGTTATATGTATTTTGATGAAAAGTTTCTTTATTATTTTTCCTGTCATGTAGAAATTTTGCCATAAAACAAAGCTATTTCTCTATTAATGATCTACCACCATGCAATAGAAAACTCCAACAACACATATTACGTACGACATAATTATACTAGTAATATGTGGAACAATGCGTACTTGTCCAATCCAAGCACCTTAAATCTGACGGAATTTGGCTGGATGATAGAGCCGAATAATACCTTCAAACCCTCCGTTGATTTGAAGGCGACGAGGTTCCGCAATTCGTTCATGAAGTCTTCATTGAACCGAACGCTACAGAAGGTAATACAAAAAGAAATGACAACCGTCACACATCATTTACACAGATTATATAAGGTCCTCATTAAAATGTGAAATACCTATGATTATTTACAGATCATGAAATGGATGATGATAATGAAGACGATGATGATGGCCTCAATGATGAGGAAGACGATAAAATCGACATCGACGTGGATAGTGACACACAAGAAGAGGAAAATGATAGCGACGAAGAACCAAACTTCGAAATAGATATTGTGGAGTGATGGAAAAAAAATTATTCCATAGTTATGATTTATATGATTGATTTCCAATTAACTATATCTTCATAAATAATTTTTTTATTCTCTATGTTTATAAACTTTAGACCTCATCAATCGGTGTGTCATTTGTTATTCCACCTACATATACCATGATTATAAGAATAACAGAAAGGCATACTGCTTAAAAACATAAAAAATGTTACGTTTTTCTTACACCGGTTTTTTCTATACCTATTTGCATTTTTTTTAAATATTTTCGACAAGCTTGGGCCTTATCGATCGGTATGCCTTTTGCTATTCCATCTACATATACCCTGATTATAATAAAAACAAAACGGCATACTGCTTAAAAACACGGAATTTGTTTTTTCTATTTTGCAATGTTTTTTGCGTATGCCTATAATTTCTACCCTCTCAAACGATATGCCAATATAATGTACATCATACGATACCATTAACTGTATGAAAATAGAATGGCATATTGACTAAAATCACAGAATGTTATTCCATAGCTGTACAAAATTTTTGCAATGTAAACAGTACTTGGGCATACGCAATCGGTATGCCATCTTTTTTTAAGCAGTTTTAGAACAAGAACTTGTATACTTGTCAGTGGCAGCCTGTTTAAAAACGTGGAAAATTTCCTTATTCAAATACAAGTTCACATGGCCATATCAGCCCTTCGGGCCCACCTTAACGGTATGCCAGTGGTTTTACGAGGAATCTTTATTTTGAATTTCATTACAGAGCACATGGCAGCCTGATTAAAATCGTACCAAAACACATGGTTTTCGAACAAATGATGAATCATTTTTTAATATGAAGAACCCAGAACAACTCTTTGATTCATGCATTATTATCATGAAGCTATAGGGATAATATTGTCCTCTGAAAGGCATACTGAGTAAAATCGTGTCCCAAAATCTGTCACTATCCCCCGCTCTATAGTAATGAGTTACAACGATATGTGACTCGATTGCTATTATATACTATCTTTCCAAAAAAAAACAATTCAGCAGAGTTTCAAATGTCAGATTCAATAGACAGGGTATTCTCCTTTTTATTTTAAATCAGATTTCAAAAATGAACTAAAAGTTAAAAAAAAAATAAATGAGAAAAGAGCACCCCCGTAATAATATGTATTAGAGCAAATCAAAATACATTACAATAATAGCTTAATATTAGTTGTGCAAAAAACTAAAAAGATTAACTTCGCCCAAGGGAAGCCGACATCATCAGTTAAAAATAATGTTACAGCCCTTTAGAAAGGGTGAATAAGCAGTCCAAGAATAAGGACCGAGCTTGGCACAGCAAAATAAACGTAAATAATCGTTGAGAACAGTAAATAGCAGCAATAGAACAAAATAAAAGATAAATGACTATAATTAAATAGATTGTTCCTAGTCTGGTACAAATAAAATTCATACCATATCGATAAAATAATTCAAGTAAGATCTAAATAACGAACAAAAGGCGCTAGAACTAAACTTTAATGAAAAATCATACTAAACAAATTTGTCAAATAAATCGTCTAAGTGACCCTCCAATATTATTATCAAATAAAAAGCATAACTCTTCCCGAACTTTAATAATTCAAGAGAAAGGTTCAAGTACGAACAGCATAGCGAAACAAAAGCACTAAAATGTACTTAAATAAAACCATCGTACTAGACGAATTTGGCAACTAAATGGTCCGAACGACTTTCCAATATTAAAATTTGAAAAAGCATGCTTCTACCTTCAATTTAATAAATCGAGAATAAAGTTCAATACAGTAAACAACAATGAAAGAAAAGTTGCCTTTGATAAAGCGCCCAAGAAAGGCCAAGTAAATCGAACAATTAAAATTACCGAAAATCTACATTACACTTCGTTGGAAATAAAATAAAATGATTAATTTGGCTGATCGCAAAATCCCAAGAATAAATAACAACGACTATTTTATTCAAATACAATAGCTTCAATTAACCTAACCAACTTGACCACAATGCTATTAATCAAGCCAATATCGAGTACGATATGAATGAAAACGGTTATTTTTAGTGATTATTAAATAATAAACTAGGGCATCCGAATAATAAAAAGAAGCCCCAACCTTAATTAATCAATATGTGGGATGACGCCACGCCGATTAATTAAGCTTATTAAATCGGATCCGAAATGAATTAAAAGCGAAATAACACAGCCATGCAAATACTAAATATACAAGAACGCAAAACATCTGGTAATTAATAAAGAAACTTACCTCTCTTAAAATTAGAGCACACTACGCGACAAAACTAAGTATCACAATGGCGACAGATAGTGTACAAGCAGATTCCCAAAAACCTCGTCCCGCGAGTTATTTCTGCATCTACGGCACCAAAATTAACGGAAGCACAACGTAACGGCCGATGCGGAAATTCCTACGTTGTTAATCGACAAAATCCAACGAAGGTATCTGGGATTATACCAGATTTTTAAATGTATCGACTTAACAACTGAAATGCTTGCGTATCAGGTGTGAAACGAACCGATCATCTAGCGCCAGAAAAACGAGAACGCCGCGCAGATTACACACATCATGCAACCCACAAAACATGAAACTGCTGTTACCTCTGTACTGTGTGCTATAGAGTGTGGAAGGCGCCAGCTAGATATGAGGTTGTATTAAATCGCGGATCTAAATGTCGAACTGCAATGTAAGCCCGAAATAATACCGGGGGCGTACTAGACATTCACTTCTAGT
>JAEQML010084379.1:0-10150 GCA_016904865.1 Pissodes strobi | reverse complement strand
TTGGGCTATTCAACTAGAGAAATTCAATTACATGACCTAATGAAATGATATAATTTTACTCAAATAATTAAACAACCTACCAGAATAACAAAAACTAGTTCCACACTTCTTGACCACGTATACATAAATTTTAACAATTCATTTTTAGGTAAAGCGGTAACAACTTCACTTTTTGATCATGAGGGCCAGCTTCTGCGTGTCTCTGTGCTGCCCTCTACGAGGTGTCCAGAGCGGGTGGTCAAGAAGAGAGTGTATTCGCAGGCAAAAATGAAAAACTTTGCAGAATTCTTGGGGCATGAGAGCTGGTGTGATGTCTACAATTCCAGCGACGTAAACGTAGGGTATAGCTGTTTTAACGACTTACTAAAATGGGCAATAAATTTGATTTTTCCTGTTAAAAATTTCAACAGAATTAAAAAATGTAGATCTTGGATCACAAATGGCATAAAAATATCGTCAAAAACCAAACGCATTCTATACAGAAAGAAAAATAAATCCTACAATGATCTCATAAAGAATAAAAAATATGTCGAGGTTTATAAAAAAGTTGTTTCCTGTGCAAAAAAAAGTTATTTAAATAATTCCATATTAAATTATAAAAATCCAGGAAAAGCGGTCTGGAATGTTGTTAAAAAATTTACAGGAAATTTACCAAAAAATAAAGGTTCAGTTCTTGAAAATATCAAACAAGGCAAAAATAAATCAAATTTTCAAATTCTTAATGATATAAACAAACATTACATAAATACCTTTCCTAATCTAAAAACTGACAAAAAAGAAGCCTTAAAAAATGGAGAACCTCACAAAAATCTTTTTTCTTGTACCCAACCACACCAAATGAAATAATCAATGTCATTAAAAATCTCTAAAGCAAAAAATCAACTGGTCAAGACGAAATCCCTGTATCAGTAATAAAAGCAACAGCAAAAGAAATAGCAAACCCTTTAAGTTTTCTAATTAATCAAAGTTTTGAATCTGGAATTTTCCCAGATAAATTAAAAATAACGAAAATAAAACCAATTTATAAGAGAGGAGGTGAAAGTGAAATAAAAAATTATAGACCGATTGCGTTGTTAAATAACTTTAGCAAGATATTTGAAAAAGTTATGTATGAAAGACTAATACACTTCTTTGAAACAGAAAACTTACTATCCAACTATCAAAATGGCTTTAGGAAAAAATATCTACAATAAGGGAAATCTATCAAGCACTGTGCAAAATCCTAAATTCATTAAACAGGGGTTAGTTTGGGTTGACAGTGTCGACCACACCCTTTTGTTGGAGAAACTGGATAGGTGTGGGTTCCGTGGGGTGCCCCTGCGGCTCCTTCGGTCCTATTTGGCTCAGAGGAAGCAATACGTTGCTGACAGTGGTTTTGAGTCGGGGTTTGAGATTGTCCGTGGGGGGGTTCCCCAGGGCTCCATACTTGGTCCTCTCCTGTACGTAATCTACACGAATGAGTTAGCTGAAATAGTGGATAATGCCGTATAGTTTGCTGATAATACGAGTGTCACTTTATGTGGCGATAACAATGAAACCATGACTTTAAATATCTTTAATACACTATCACTACTAGAAAACTGGTTTACGGTTAATAACTTACTGCTAAATGTCGATAAAACTCAAATAATAAAATTCAATTATAACAAAACCAATTCTTCCACTATATACACACAAAACGATAAAGAAATTCTGACATTGGATCATGTAACCTTCCTTGGAATTAAAGTAGATCACAGGCTGGATTGGAGACATCACATCGACACTCTAGCAGGCAAAATAGCCTCTGCTGTTATGCCTTAAGGGTTCTTGCAGCAGATGTTAGTGAACACACTGCAAAAATAGTATATCATGCGTATGTACACTCTCGATTGAGGTATGGAATTATTTTCTGGGGTGGTAGCGCGGAGGCAGGTAGGATACTGGTCTTGCAGAAAAGGTGTGTGAGAAACATGTTTAAGTTAGAATCAACAGAAAGCTGTAAAGAAAAATTTAGAGAAAACCAAATCCTAACACTAGTATCTACTTATATTCTGGAGTCTGTGTTGTTTGTCAAGGACAACCAGGATCTTTTTTTAGAAGCTAATAGGGAGCACTCACATGATACAAGAAATAAACAAGACTTGAAAAACGTAAAATGTCACTTTTCTTTCATTCAAAAAAATGTAAGTTTTAATCTTATAAAAATTTTTAATAAATTACCATTAAGCTTACGATCATTGGAAAGCAAAAAAATGAAACAAATTCTAAAATCAATTTTAATTGAAAAGTGCTACTATACAATTAGTGAATTCTTGAATGATAAAAATCTCATAGTTGAGCAGCTCATACAAGACTTTTAGATTTATTGTTTTATCTTTATTAGCATAAGTTTTTTTTAACTATGTACACCTTCTTTTTCTCTTTTCTCTTTTTTTATAATTTGACTTGTTCTACAACCATTGGTTATGTAAATTGAACAAATAAAGATTTGAAACTGAAACTATTAAAAGAAAAGGAAGAATCTTATGGGCTAGACCGCGGAGTATGAGCATAAGTAGAAAATAGATATATCATGGTTCCTTATTGGGCTACGGAATGTCACGGCAGGTGGCTATAGTTTGCCTCCGTGGCCTTTCTTGGTTGATGCTTTCGAAATGAAGGTCGCCTTGTTCGGACCTCAAAAATGCTTACTGGCTCCTGTTTGTGGCTTCTGTATTGTTTTTCCAACCTTTTTCCAGGTTACACCCGTTAAGTGTGCGTGTGTGGGTGTGTATACGTATATATACCATTTTAGGTGTGTGTACATGTATACATGCATATTCACCTTGCCTGACGAAGCCAATAAGTAGAAACACGTGTCGCCGGGTTACCATGATCTATCTATTTTCTACTTATGCTCACACTCCGCGGTCTAGCCCATAAGATTCTTCCTTTCTTTTATATATATATATATATATATATATACATTTCGAAGAACGTCGACTCTACAAAGAAAGAAAGGCGTGTTAGCTAATCGACAAAATAAAGAACTAGATATTGGTTTACACTATGTCGAAAATCCGATGAAATCACTAAGAGTAGCATCAAACGATTTGCGAAAACAGTTTGAAAGTAGAGCAAATTCACATGAAAGTGTTCGTAAGGTCCTCAAAAAGTAGGGATTTAAAGCTTAAGATACATTTCATAAAGTTTAAAAGCTGGCTGAGTGGCATAAAGAATAGAGGCTCCGGTTCAGCAACTTAATTAAATAGATTTAATAATGATAGGGATTTATTTAAAACATATTATGGATAGATGAATCCAGCTTTTTCAGAAGTGGCATACCAAATCGCCAAAATTTCAGACAGTGAGCAACACAGAATTCAGACTTCGTAATCGTAAGAGAAGTGCGGTTTCAAGTTAGTGATAGAGCAAATGTGTGGTGTGGAATACTACATAATAAAATAATACGGCCATAGTTTTTTGAAAATACAACCTACTATCGCAGACAGAGTTTATAGATAAAATTTTTTTCTAATAACAGGACTCCATGGCCTCTAACTGGTCCACTGTACTGCGATATACTAGAGAATTATGTAGAAAAGCAACATGAGAATCTGCCTCTAAGGCAATATGAGCGTATTATTTTTCAGCATGATGGTGCTCCACCACATGTAATGGAAAGAGTGGGAGTCTATCTTGATACGCATTTTAACGAATGGATTAGACGAAATGGGACAATCTCGTGGCCTGCAAATAGCTCTGATTTAATACAGCTGAATATTTTTTAATGGGGATATTTAAAACATAAAATTTACAAATTGAACATAGACATTATTAGACAAGAGATCAATATATTAAATGAATAGGAACCACATAAAATAGAAAATGCGTTAGTTCACCTACAGACAATCAGGGAGGAAATATTCCTTCCGACCAGTAAAACATAATGTTGATTCGTTACAAATTTTTATTTTTATCTGGTGGGAATTGCGCGGGAAAGGAGTGGGCGAGCCCATTATTGCATTTGAGAAGGTAAAAAAAATACTCTTTCTTTATTTGACATAAGAGCCGTATTCGATTCACTACTTTGGATCGATTCAGATCGATCTAACTGAACTTTATTGAACTGATTCGCGTGTAAAAATATCACTTTGCCCCCACTACCTAAAATGTGATCCAGCTCACCTGTGAGTGAACCGAAAATGGACCGGGATCACTTAGATCGGTTCAGTAGTTCAGGTAAAAGATGACATTTAAATGTCAATGGTCAACTGGCTTTTTTTAAAATTGTTTTCATAATTTCATTTGACCTTGGCTCACTGAACTGAAATATCAGTTCAGTTTCAGTTAATTTTGAACTGATTCCAGTCTCAATCGAATACGGCTATTTTTGTTAAATACGTTTAAAAACGTTTTGCTTGACGGAAAGTGATAACTTGCTTTTCGCGATTGTTTCATATAATGGAATCTATTATATCGACAATCCAGGTTCGGACTAAGGAGTAACTGAAATGCGTGAAGCATTAAATACACAAATTTTTGTTTACCTGTGGTGAAATAAATTTATTTGGAGTTTAATTACGGCATAATCCATACAGGGTGTGAAAAACGACAAGTTAATACACTTGTTTCGGTATTTCACCAACATATGTTTCTGATAGTCTTTCTTGTTGGGGCTCTGCGATTGGGATGCCTGGCTTGGTAAGCTCGTTCTGTAGCCGAAGCATTATAAATATTTTCAATAAACAAACACAAAATTTCCTGCTTTTCTTCTTGTGAACAAACCATTATTTTCTTGGAAGCAAATAACACGGAAAATCACTAGACTGATCGATGACAATGACAGAATGTGTTGATCAAAATCACTGGACTGATCGATGACAGTGTCAGAATGTGTTCACTTTATTATTTCGTCCAATCCATTCGTTAAAATGCGTATCAAGACAGAATCGCACTCTTTGTATTATATGTGGTGGAGCACCATCATGCCGAAAAATCAGCCTAGTGATTTTTTCGTGTTATTTGCTTCCAAGAGAATAATGGTTTGTTCACAAGAAGAAAAGCAGGAAATTTTGTGTTTGTTATTGATTATATTTTGGAAGGAAATTTGAGAATTCAAACAGGTCAAAGCTTTTCTCAAATATAATTTGTTCCCTTAATTATTGGCTCTGACTTGCCTTCGTAGACTGCTTTCGAATTTCCAGTGAAACGTTATATATTGAAGGACCAAAAGAAAGTGTGATAATTTTGAAATTTCATGATTAGAAAAACTTTCTAAACGTAGTAGATTCATCTGAATTAATTTAGTTTCAATTAATTAATATGGTGGCTTTGCAGCAAAGGGAATCTGAGAACAACATATTCTTTAAAAAACATCAAACCTTTTCAGTGGAACTGGCAACCTTTCATGACTATACATGCCCTCATTTAATAGAACATGTTTAGTTTGATCTTCACAATGAATATAAGTTTACTTAAAATTCATATAAAATACAGCGATAGCTTCCCTTAGACACCAATAAACAGCTGATTTAAAAATATCGAATTGTGATAATGCTTCGGATATATTTACGTTTATGTCAAATTAGTCTAACGTTGTCAGTTTCAATAAGATATTTTGAAACTTATGAATTTACAAAATTCGCGTTGCTACAAAGCCACCACGTGAATTAATTTATTAAGTGCTATAATAGATTGAACCAACAATAAGGCAGGAACAGATGTTTTTTATTAAAATCCTACAGCCTATAGGTGCTTATGTTGTAAAGCGCATTTGCCACTCATACACTCACCGACATAAAATTCGGGACAACCAAAATTTAGATCAAATTTAATGTATGATAACTTTTTCTTCCATAGTCCGATTTTAATCTTTTTATTTCAAAATGTAGATAATTGTTTCGTTTTTAATTAATTTTATTCAATTTGCAAAAATACAGTTACATTGCACTCTTTGCAACAATTATTGAAAACACATTTGTAATGTTTAGGTTTCTTTGGAAACGTATTCTGCATTTGTCAGTTTCATCAGACATTTCGAGCAAACGTTTCCGGGGGGTGTGGGGTTGGGGGAGTTAATCCCGAATTTATTTTTTATTTCACGATGCCTTTGTCATCCGAAGATTCAGCTAGCAACGGCTCTAGAGCCGTTGCTCTTTTACAAAATCAAGCGTGGAAAGAGCCGTTGCAAGGTTTCGTGAGACTGGAAGTTATGGCAGAAAACCTGTATCTGGAAGAAATCGTGTTACTTCCGCCCTTGTTGATCACTTCATTAGAGTCTCAGTTTTAAGAGATCGGTATACCAATGCAAAAGTGATAAGAAATGAACTCCAAAGAGTTCGTCAAGTTGCTGTCAATGAAATATCAGTAAGAAGAAGACTTAATGAAGTCAATTTACGGGCCAGAAGACCGGCAACTGGACCAGAGTTCCTCGGACAGCATCGAGTTAATAGACTTCTTTTTTCGCAAGAACATATTAACTGGAACCTTCAAGAGTGGAGGCAAGTTTTATTTTCAGACGAGACCAGACTTTGTCTGAAGTCTCCTGATGGACGAGAAAGGTATGAAGACGACAAGGGGAAAGATTCGCCCAATGTAATTTTAGCGAAAGGGTTAGCTTTTTGGTGGTGGATCGATTATGGTGTGGGGACAGAGGAACTTTAACTGCCCAAAGGTACATTGTAGAAATTCTGGAAGAACATGTTGTTGCTTTTGCACAATTCGTTTTCATGCATGACAATGCTCGTCCACGTACTGCCAGAATAGTGGTCCAATAGAAGAAGTTGGAATAAACGTTATGCGCTGGCCCGCTCGTAGTCCTGACATTAATCCGATAGAACATGTATGGGACATGTTAGGTAGACGAATCAGGAAACGCTGTGGCCAGCTCCGAAATGCTCTGAAAGAAGAATGGGCTGCTATTCCACAAGAGGATATCCAAAACCTAATTAGAGGCATAAATCGACGTTTAGTAGCTGTTATAAGAGCTAGAGGGGGTAACACGAGGTACTAACTTTTAAAACCCCTGCTTTATGTTTCAATTAAAAATAGACTTGATCAAAAAGTGTAATGTTTATTGCAAAAATTCGTGTCTCTTAAACCGGTAACGATACCGAGAAGAATAAAACAGTAAAATGTAAAAAATGGATCAAACTATGTAGAAAAGCATTTATGGTGTAACTTGATTGAGTTGGCTGTTACTTGATGAAAATCCAATACTACGTAATTTATTATAACACTCGTTTTTGATTTTCACAATTTTGGTTTATTAAAACTTCATGACAATTGTTTCGGTACACAGTACCTTCTTCGGATGATGAGTAATTTAAACTAAATATTATAAGAAAACTACCGGCTTATAACCATAAGTGGGTAGATTTCATTGATTTCCCCTTCCATGATGAGCTGTAAGACGTATTTATCATTTCGGTATAGGTGTCCCAAGTATGCTGTTTTCCTTTTTCTTATAATTGTTAGCAGTTGCTTTTCTTTGTGCATTCTCCTCAGCACCTCTTCGTTTGTAATGTGTTCTGTCCACGATTGCGCAGAATTCTTCTGAATACCCAGAGTTCGTGTCGTCGGCATATCGTATATTGTTAAATAACTCACCATTTACTTTTATGCCGTCTTCAGTGTTTTCTCAATCTTTTCTAAATATCTCTGCTGAGTAGATATTAAACAATAAAGGTGAGAGGACACAGCCTTGTCTAACGCCTCTTTTAATTAGAATAACATCGGTGTTTTCATTATCCAACCTTATTGTGGCATTCTGATTCCAGTAGAGAATTTTGATGGTGTTTATGTCTTCGTCGTCCAGGCCTTTCTCCGCCAGTATTCTCATTAATTCACTATGTTTAACACGATCAAATGCCTTTTCGTAATAGATGAAGCAAATGAAGACATCTTTCTGTTGGTCTCTATATTTTTCAATAGTACTGATAAGCTAAATAGCGCTTCTATGGTTCCAAATCCCTTCCGGAATCCAAATTGTGCATTTGTTTGCATTTGATTTTTGTCGGCAAGGTGATGAAAACTGATTTCAATAAGTCTTTTGGTAGTGTTCCAGTATGATAAATCGAATTGAACAGGTTGGTGAGTAATTCAATATTTTCTTCGTATAAGAGTTCCATTGCAAAATTACTCTACAGAGTGTTAGAAAAAATATACTTTTTTATTTTCTTGTATATTTCAACATGTAAACTGATTATTGAAAACTGAATAACATTAATTAAAAACGAAACAATTATCTACATTTTGAAAAAAAAGATTGAAATCGGACTATGGAAGAAAAAGTTATCATATACATTACCTATATTTGATCTAAATTTTGGTTGTCCCGAATTTTATGTCTGTGAGTGTATTTAGCTGCAGTCACCATAATATCCCACAGCTTACTTCATGACAAAATAAAAGTGAATTGATTATAATTTCGAAGGAAATTTCAGATTTAAAACAGGTAAAGTCTTTTCTCAAATATAATTTTTTTTCTTTCATTTTTGGATCTCACTTGCCTTCATAGACTGCTTTTGGAATTCTAGTGATACGTTACCAGAAATGGTGGTAATTATCACTTTATTAGAAAAACTTTTTAAAAGTATGCTTCTACGTTTCATCTGAGTTAATCAACCACATTTATTAAATTAATTAATGTGGTGACCGGGAATGCTTTTTAGAAAACATATAAACTTTTCAGTGGAACTGGCAACCTCTTATGATTAAACATGTCCTCATTTGATAGAACATGTTTAGTTTGATCTTCACAAGGAATATAAATTTATTTAAAATTCATATAAAATGCTTCTCTCAGACAGTAATAAACAAGTGATTTAAAAATCATAAAGTCTGACAATGCTTCGGGTACATTTATGTTCATGTCAAATTAGTGCAACGTTGCCAGTTTTAATAAGAGATTTTGAAATTTACGAATTTGCGAAAATTCACGTCGCTATAAACCACCATGTGAATTAATTAGAATCACAGTATTCTGTTCTATTCGAAATATTTGTTCCTGCGTTCTTTTTGCTTCAGTTTACTTCATACACTTTCTTAATTATATAGCGTGATGGCTTTCAACTTCTTTGAACGGAACTGGCAACGTAAATTGTATCAGCTTTAAACTGGCCCTAAGTCGATAAAAGAATAGGTACTTGCTTAGAACTAATATAAAATGCAGTTAAATAACATGCTTGTTTCACAAAAATCGCCATATTCAAAAAATGGTGTGCGCTTAAAACCGCACGACAAAAGTAAAAATTTCAAAAGAGCGATATTAAAAACTATAAAAAAAGAAAAACAGTTCACACGGGGTAGAAATGAAACCTTCATAAAATTAAACGAAGCGGTAACCCATCCAAGTACTAACCACGCCTGACGGTGCTTAACTTCAGTGATCAGACGACACTAGTTTTCACTTTGTATTCTTGCCAAACATTCAAATTTCTTTTGATTTATGATCATCATAGAAGTATGTTAATATATTTATCCTTACTGTATTCATTTAGAATAGTTATGCGGTAATAACTAGGAATTTCTTTACAATTTTAAATACCTCATTAAGTGAAAATAACATTTAATTTTCCCGCCTGAAAATGTGTGATCGGAACTGTGTTCTATCTCATTCTCTCGCATATCTTTTTATTGGTGTCGCTTTTGTTTCATCGAATCTGAAATCACACCCAACGGCGCTAAAGAAGTTTTCCTGTTTTCACTTCAAAAACAAACTATTTGGAAATACTTAGATTATCCCCATTTTCAAATCAACTTAACCCAACGTTGCCAGTTTTACTTACAAAGTTTTGAAATCTCCGAAAAACATGCTCTTAAATTAACGTCGCGCAATAAAAAATCTAGATAAATATGTTAATTCAAATAACAAAAAGTTCGGAGAGGCTTAGACAATCCCTGAAATCATATTAAATTATTTCATCGTTGTCAGTCTCAGTGATTTTGAAACGTATTGAAATAAACATCCACGTTAGTTAATTTACTAATTACTTAGTTTTGAAGATATTGACTTTCATTTAGTCCTTCAGTATTCATATAAGATTAATAAGTATAAATCTTTTAATACTATAAATTCATGCAGGTGTTAGACTTGTTCATGTTACTAAAACTATTGCCTACTAAATTTATTAAAGGTCCTCAATTTTTTCTTAACACGTATTTATATCCCAAGAATTTCCTTTAA
>JAEQML010084376.1:0-10151 GCA_016904865.1 Pissodes strobi | reverse complement strand
CTTGAAAAATGTTCAAATTCTACGATCCGGGACCATTTTCTCAGCTTCAAATCGTTTCAAATGAAATTTCAGATAAATAAATGTGCATATTTACTTACCACGAAGACTATACGCATCAATATTCTAAAAATTAAATTTTACCTCAAAATATGCCTTGAAATCACCAGAATATGTCCAAGTGGTTCGAATGAGATTTTTGGCAAATAAATTTTTCTACGACTGCTATGAAAAGTGTCTAAAAACGCACGTCAAACAGGATCCGAAAATGACTAATTTCACATGATGTATGATACTACTGTGTGAAATTTTTTCACATAATAGGTTGGGTCTGGTTTGGCCAAAATGATGGATACACAGCACGAATGTCACAAAAATTTGAATCAAGTAGGTCGTGATTTTCGGTTGCCTGATTACACTTATTTTAATTTCAACCTGTCAACACTTATTTTAGTTTCAACCCGTCAAAAGTATTGTTAGAAAAAATGATCTTTTGCTGTGTAAAAATGGAGAGTGATAGTGAATTTGAATGTACACCGCCAGAAATAAAAGAGAAAGCTACAAGCGTCTCGCTAAATCTTTTGCCGGAAACTTCAAGATACAGGTACGAGACCACATACCAAAAATTTCAGGGGTGGAAAGCAAGAAACAATGTTAAGCCCTCTTCAGAAAATGTACTGCTAGTATATTTTGAAGAACTATCGAGCAAATATAAAACATCCACGTTGTGGTCGATATTTTCCATGCTAAAAGCTACCATAAAAATAAAGCACAATATTAATATTACCGAATATATGAAACTAAAAATATACACCAAAGAAGTCCAAAATTCTAACGGAGGAGGATTTTTCACAATTTTGAATACAGCATCGGATCAGCAATACCTGCTAATAAAAGTACGTACTGAAAGTAAACTTTACAGTACAAAAAATGTTCTCACCCATAAACTTGCTAAAAGTTTTTAATTAACACATTTAATTTTTTAGGCTGCAGTTGCTGGTCTGGCAGGAGCTTGTAGACGTGACGAATTACATAAATTATCAGTCAATAACATGGAAGATTTAAATTCGGCTATGTTGATCAAATTAACAAGTACAAAAAATAATATGCCCCGATCATTTACTCTAACTGGAAACTTCTACAATATATGTGAAAGGTATGCCAATCTCAGACCCACTAATGTACCCGAAAACAGATTTTCCTTAAATTATCAAAATGGAAAATGCACTAGGCAAGTTGTAGGCATTAATAAGTTTGGTCGCATGGCTACAGAAATAGCCAGTTTTTTGAAACTGCCTAATCCGAGCGAATATACAGGCCATTGTTTTCGGCGCTCATCGGCAACAATACTTGTTAATGCTGGTGAGGATTTACTTGCACTTAAACGCCATGGGGGATGGCGTTCTAGTGGAGTGGCAGAAGGATACGTAGACGATTCAATTGCAAATAAACTAAAAATTGCAAAGAAATTTGAGAAATCTGTAACCCAAGCTTCGACGTCCTTATCACAACATGAAATACAAGAATCAGAAACTTCCCCGCCGGCACCGGTTCCTTCATGTTCACGAAACATAACCGAAAATATAACAACATACACGAATTCGATTGAAAGACAAAATATACCAGCACACAGTTTCCAAAACTGCACAAATATAACCATTAACTATAACTTTAAATAGAGCTATGTAACTTTATATTTTGTTTTATTAATGTAAAGATAATTTGTTATTTAAATAATAATTATAACACTTTATTGTAACTGAATAAATTATTTGATGTATTTAATTGTTTAAATCCAGCCTAATTATGAATTGTAATTTTATTGCTAAAGTTAACATCTTGCAATTTTCGTAATATATATCAACAACGTCTCTTCGGCTTATACTAAAACTAATACTAAAATTTAACTGTTCCTTGGACTTTAGTAGTTTAATATTATACCATAACAAGTAACACACTACATACTGTCTGTCTAGAGTTTCGAGCTATTACTAAAGTCATAGGAAGTACTGAATTTTAAATAATATTTTGTGGTGTAATAGGGTCAACTTATATTCTTTTGTAATTTTTTATTTGTTAATAGAATACATACTAAACCTATATATCTTGACGGAGGCTACTACCCTTAAAATCCTTAACTTAAAACATGATTTTTTAAGTAAAAAGTAGTGTTCTCTGTTACTACAACCATGAACAGTGTAGTTTTTAAACATTTGTTCGTTTTACTAATAATAATAAAGGTAACTTATTCCGTAAACTTTAGTAACATGATATATACCGTAAGACATTACTTATATTACTAACTTATTTTTTTAAAAAGATTGTTCTACTAAAGTTATAGGAACAAACATATTATTTAAAATTATCTATTTTGTGATATATTATTAGATACACATATGCCTATGTCTTTTGTAGAGATACCTTAAACTTTAGTAATATGGTTTGCTCAAAGTAGGGTTTTAACATTAATATGCTTTCTATTCAACCGCCACTAATCTTACTACAATATAAGTAAAAATATTTTTTATTACATTTTATATTGTCATATGAAAAGATTATTAAATAATAATATTATGAGTTTGAACCATAATTTTACTCACGAATTCTAGAAGGCTGTGGCAGCAACTATTACTCGTAAGCAAACTGTCAGAACAATAATTCATGCAAAAGGTTGTCACAAATTTCTATATTTACAATGGACAATATTTACAAAAAGTATTGCTTGTGTAAATTTTGCGAAAGTGTCGAAGAAATAGATAAACAACACAGTAACTTGCCACTTTTAAAATATTTAGTAAAGAACGCTGGTATAGATCTATTGGAAAATATCCTGTTTAA
The DNA here is from genome assembly GCA_016904865.1 of Pissodes strobi. NCBI lineage: Eukaryota > Metazoa > Arthropoda > Insecta > Coleoptera > Curculionidae > Pissodes > Pissodes strobi. The sequence continues at coordinate 7,316 of JAEQML010084376.1, read as the reverse complement.
AAAGATACAAGAAATTCTTGTTTTTATTCAACCATCGTTAAACCGCGTGAGGAATACAAAAAGAAATAAAATAGTATTCAAGTACTATTTATACGTTCTTAAACATCGAAATTTTATGGTCAGTACTAGCGAAGTTCCGAGTCCTACTTATTCGCCTATGAAACGAGAAGATGTGTTCCAAGAATACCATGAAATACTAAATGTTTTATTAAAAACACAATAAGGAATATGTCTGTTGTTTTTTAATTATTTGTTGAATTTATTTAATAAAATTCCTTATTTAGAAAACGATGCAATAAGTGTGCTTTTTTTAAAATAATTCATAAACAATTCGTTAATGTCAACCTCGTTAGTGTCAACCAGTCAAAATTATTTTATTTTCTGTCATTTACTTTTGACATAAGCGTGTGAAAACTTTTCACACGGCGTATGAAAAATTTTCACACAGTCCTGTCAAAAGTTAAAAGATTAAAAGTAAAAAAAATCGCATATTAATCCTTATTTTCTGCAGTCGTAGAAAAAGTATCGTGTGCAACACGTTTGAAACTGACTCTTTGCACACTCGTACGACTTGTAGCACTCGCCTACGGCTCGTGCACAAACCTCATACTCGTGTGCAAAGAGTCTTTTTCAAAACTTGTTGCACAATATACTATTACTTACTTACCATAAAAATTATATACATCCATATATATCGAAAGTGAAATTTTGCCTCGAAATCTGCCATAAACTGCACTAAATCACCAAAAAAATGTTTTCCGATCCTTACTGATTTTTCCAAATTCAAAGTGTTTTCAAGGAGATTTCACGCAATTGTATACATATTTTAACCTAGACGCCGCGCCGTGTCAAAATATTGGAAGACGTAGGTATTCCTTCAAATTTCCCATAATGCATCAAAAGCAAAGCTATCTATTCAAACTCATAAAAATGCCGAAGTATGGAAGACTTGAGAATGGCTTACAATTTTCTGCATGTTTGCTTTTAACATCTAATTTCTCGTGTTTCCCGATCTCGTACTGAAATTTTTTTTGGACTTTTCTTATAGCAAGATATCAGGGTTTACGAATAAAATATGATATCGTTTATTAGAAATAGTTATGCGTTGGCGCTTAAAGTAGATTTCTCAAATTGAAAATTAAAAAAAAAATACCAAATATGCATTTTCATTTGGATCGATGCCATATTACACTCGCAACTTCCTTCTTTAATGTACGAAAGTTTGGTTGGTCCAGACGGATTTTAGAAGAATTGCTACAATTTCGTGAACTAACCAGCTCTCTACCTTCAAAAATAACAGAGGTTAGGACGGGTGTCCATTTATACAGGGCGTTCCTAAATATCATGTACAGGGTCATTCTTCAAATTTGGACAGAGTCTACCGCGTTTATTATAAGAGATAGAAAAAAAACCTTAAATACATAAAGTGCAGGATTTATTATAAATCTGCAGGAAAGGATTTTTAATAAAACAAGTAAATACCGCAAAATTGTAACAAATGACAGCTGTTTCTTTTTGTAATGGAACACTTTATGTTATTTAATTTTTGGATTTTCCAGAAAGATAAGTTTCATGTATGATGTCCTATACCTCTTCAACTGTTTACGAATTATTGGGAATTTGGGAATGATCCGAGCTAAGTGTTTTTATTTTCGCTTCTTATCAAAAGCCAACGTGACAGCAGATTAGGCATCTCGAGAAAAAAAATACCGATAAATGATTCAGCATTTCAAAAAATAAAAGCCTTTTTAGGCAATCCAAAAATCGACCGGAAAATTATTTGTAAAAGAAAAATAAAACCGGTAATTTTCTTGACCTACAAATAACATGTTTTTACATTTTTCCAATATTTTCGGAACGGAGAATCGTCCAGAAATTTCTCTCCTCCCATTTTTTTTTTCAAACTGTCGTGTCGGATTTTTTGGATTCTCACTACCTTCTGAGCACTAGAACGGCTCAAAGTCACTCCTTTTTCAAAAATATTGTAACAGGCTACTATTTCATATTATACAAAAAACTGGTTTCTGGATGAAATGGCGAAGGATTAAAATAAAAATTTACGAGGTCGACCAGAGTCGACTAAAATTGATCTATTTCTGGAGGGAAAATAATCAAACATCATATTATTTATTAAAGTAGACTACAAAAATTAGATAATCACCACAATAGGACTAGTATTCGAAAAGCATGGAACCCAATCCATTAAACTAGGTATTCTAAAGCAAATAGTTCATATTTATGTCTTGATATATCAAATGCACATGCTTTCTTTTGAACGAATTAACTTTACACACACGATATATTGTTGCAGCTGGAACCACAAAGCTTCGGTGTATATTGGTACTTTCCCCTGGGTTTTGTCCTATTATGCTGTCTTTCTAAATGGAGAAAGAAACCCTTCTTCTAATCATTTGGCTTGTTTTCATTATTTCAGTTCGATAATACACCTTGATTTCGACCTTGCTAATTATGGTTTTTAATTGCTGATTCGAGGTATTTTGGAATCAAGAATATATTTTCGCCTTTCTTGGAGGGTTGTGTCTAAAATAAAACAACAGTGATAGATTGTTTACAGATTAGCCGAGTAATTGGAGTTTGGACATGCCGAGTTATATTTTAAGGTTATTTAGGGATATCTAACACTGTAATTATAACTTACTTTTTGTATACTTGATGGTCATTCTGTGGTAATTTTCTCGTTGATTTATACTTGATAATATATTGTTTTGCTTAGGTGATTGCGGAATATTTTCATTTTGTGAATTAAACATTGACGTTTGTTAGAAGTATGTCATGTCACTCCGGTTTTAAACCATAGACTACACGACCGGTGGAAAGCGCATCGGATCCCTCCGTCGATATCGACTCGAGAACCACTCTAATTCGCCTTGCATTTATTGTAGGATTTAGCTATCATACGCTTGAATTTGCTGATTATATCAATGTTTAGCCCTCTACGCTTGCATATTGACGCAGTATTACACGAACTCTCCATTATTAAAGTTCGATAATATTTCAGCTCGGAGTAGATTCTAGCGACGCGAAGGAAATTGGTCTATGTTTCACATAATCTGTGGGGGATAATTTTGGCGGTATAAGTGACAGCTTTCTGGACAAGCGCGTGGTCTTCACGGTCGACACGGTTGCCAAGTTAATGCCTTATTTGGCATAATGCTATTAGTGGCGCGTGTTGATTGTAATTTTAGACTGCCGCATAACGCGTGGGTTATATATTCCCACCAAGCATATAAAAGTAGATTCTGACTGATTTAAATCATTTTGATAATGAGTCGCTTTAGCGCTTGATTTGGTGAATCCGGAAGTATGACATCATAACTTTCTAGTACTTTGTTACAAATAGGGACGCTGTTGGCAACATAGTATATTGAGCCGGCGCGATGTTAATTCTGCTAGCCTCGTCATTTTCGGAGCAAGCCAATTTAGTCTTTATGTCATCTTGAAGGAACCAGTAGGTTTCAGTGCCGAGCTCTCGAAATTGGGAATTTTCGTTGAGATACTGATATTTAGTGTGAAATATACAGTGCCCTAGTTAGGGGATTATTCAACGAAGCCCTTAAGCAGGATTGTGGTCGACGATGGTTTCTCGTCTGATGGATGATTGTAAAAGGTATGTTGTTTGAGTAAATTTGATACAGATATTGTTTTAATCTGTTATTTGTTGAGGTTCCGTACCTGTTTCCTTCATATTTTGGCTTGATCAGCGTGCTAATTTGCCCTATTTGTTTCAGGGGTTTCAATTCTTGGATTTTCCTGTTCCTGTTTTCTGTTTCTGTTTTTCCGGATTTTTGGAATTTTATTTTTGGATTATTGGTTTTTATGGGCCTTCCATTGTCCTCTTACGATCCGGTTATATTTGGACGACGCGTCGTCCAAATATACAAAAACCGACGGTGCCAAGTCCGTTAGGATTTGGTCTATGAGTCGCTGCCAAGTAGCAGGTGCGTTATGTAGGCCGAATGGCATTCGTCGAAACTGAAACAACCCTCTGTGACAAATAAATGCAGTTAATGGTCTGGACGCTTCATCAATTGGAACCTGCCAATATGCACTCTTTATATCCAGGCTAGACAAGTATTTTGCGTCCTTGAGCTTATCCAAAGTCTCAGACACCAAAGGCAGCGGATAACTATCACGCTCCGTCACAGAGTTAAGCTTTCTGTAGTCCCCGCAAAACCTAATCTTATCGGTGTTCTTCTTCTTCACTACCACCACAGGGGACGCCCAGGGACTGCTAGAAGGTTCCACAATACCCAACTTAAGCATTTCATCAATCTCATCTTCGATACACTTCTGCAATATGGGTGACACCCTATAACTTCGTTGTCTGATTGGCTCTGATTTAGAAAGGATTTTGTGTTTGACAAGACTAGTGCAACCGATATCTGTGCCCATCAGTTCTTTGTGCCTTGCTACAAGGTTGTCTAACCGAACCTTTTCTTCATCGGTCAGGACAGTCTGAAGCTCCTTACCCTCTAGACAGCCTAGGAACTCTGCATCATTTGCAAAATGCCACTCATTGTGCCTTAAATCGGGTACGATGCCCATAGATATCCAAAAATCAAAACCAAGGATCAATGAGTGTGACACTTCCGGCAGAACCGATACCTCAATAATCCTAACTCGATCCCTAACGCGTATTGGTATCTCAACAGTTCCTATGCTCTCCGTGCGCTGTCCAGTAGCAACCGTGCAGCAAGTCTTTTTATCTTTATTCAAAGGCAAATTCAGCTTCTTCAGTATATTCCATCCTTTACGTCCAACAAACGTCTTCGAAGCTCCAGAGTCAAGTAAACCTAAAAATTTATATCCAAGGATGTCAACCTCTAAGTATGGTCGTTCATCATTCTGTGCATGGTCGAGAATAAAGTGTAGAATGAGTCTGTAGTCGGAGGACTGCTTCGACCGACTCTTAGGCCGACTACCTAAGAGGGTCGTCTTCCGTTTCCCGAATTACAGGTAGGGCAATTCCTCTTTGTAAAACCTTCCTTCCTACATCCATAGCAATATACGGTCTTCCTCTGCTCTGCACATCCTATAGCTCTGTGTCCGGGTTTCCGACATTTAAAACAGATTATCTCCCGAGATTGTCCAGAGGCTCCACTTGGCCCGGGGTTTGAGATATGAATCTCATCCACACATTCTTCCAAACCTATATAAGCCAGGTCAGGTTCTAGAGTCTGTCCTCTCCTGGGAGGTGGTGTATAGTCTCCACTCTGCATTCTCGTCTCTATTCTCTTACATAGTGTCTTCAACTGGGACAAACTTGTAATCTCGAGCGCTCCTAATTGAGATCTATATACTGGTGCAATATTCCGAAGCAAAATGGTCAGTTTGGCGTCTTCCGAGATTGGACACTGTAGACGTTGAAAATATCTCGACATGATCGCCATGTAGGTACCTATGGTTTCATCTGAGCCTTGGGTTCTTCGCTTAATCTCTTCAAGTAACCGTTCCGCATAGAAAGCAGGTTGATATTCTTCCTTAAACTTTACAACCAACTCATCCCAAGTCTGTGTATCTGTTCGGCAGTCCTGGTAAAATTCATAGGCTCTTCCTTCAAACAAGTCAATTCCAGACTCCAACAAAATATCTTTGCCCACGTTTCTGGCACGACGTAACTCTTCCACTCTCTCGAAAAATGCTGTAACCGACATTCCTTTCCTATCACCATTAAATTTTATATTCCACTTATGAGGCAATATTGGTTTAATGCTAGGCGACGAGTACGACGGGGATGGAGTACTACTCATAATAGGCGTCGGAGGAGCTACAACTGGAGGACTAGGCAGTGGGGAAAGTCGTCCCGCAGACAAGAGATTCACCGGCTGTTGTGTAGTTCCTTGGAGTACACAAAGATTCGGGGGAATGGGCTTAGTTTTTCCATCGGCCAGAGCAGCCTTGTTGTTAAGTTGAGCAATCATGGTCAGTGCTTGGGCTACCAGTACTCCACGTATGTGGGTTTCTTCAAGAGTATTGCAAGACATATTGTCTATCCTACCCAACACATGATTCAACTTACTTTGCCATTTTAAAAATGTTCCACTCTTAGTTGTATCAGAAAATGAGTCAATAACTGACACTAAGCCATCTAATTTAGATGCAACTGCTGCTGCATCCTCTTGGAAGGACAATGGATATCCTGGATAATGCAGACTCTCGCCAGATCTTTCCATTTGCTTCGCTAATGCCAGCCGACTCCTCATTTCGTCCACGGTACCAATAGCTATGCCTCTCCATGTCAGCTCATAAGTAAGCTCATCCTTGTCCAACCGATTAATTTCAATTCTTCGCGACATTTTGGGTCACCACTTCCGAATATCCTATTATGAATCAAACTATACACAATCCACCAATCCTAAAGTACAACTGTACACTATAACAACACTAAGTACCACTATATATTCACTCCAATCCACAAAATATATTCACAGTCACTGTACTTACACCTGCAATTCCAACATCTACACTAATAAGCAGAAGTCACGATCAACCGGGTTTCAATCAGTATATATATTATAACAAATCTAGATATATCAGAGTAAGTAATGATTTAGAAAATAAAGCTCAATACTAGTCACACCTTACCACGTCGCGACGTGGTAATAATATCCCAGACATTTGAAGATCATTTGAAGATATTGGAAGAGGTTTTCGAACGACTCCGTGAAGCAGGAATAACCGTAAGTTGGGAGAAATGTCAGTTTTGCAGACCCGAAATGAAATACTTAGGATATGTGGTAGATAGGCGTGGTCTTCATGTGGATCCCGATAAGGTTAGAGCTATGTTAGAGCTGGACAGACCGAAGTCGGCAACGGAAGTTCGGAGAGTAGTTGGAAGCTTCTCTTGGTATCGGAGATTTGTCCCAGAATTTTCCTCCATCATCGCCCCAATCACGGCGCTTACTAGGAAAAATAAGAAGTTTAGTTGGACAGACGAATGTGAGGTGGCCTTTAGGAAAATTAAGGAATTGTTGGTAGCGGCGCCAATTTTGAGCTGTCCAGATTATAGTAAGGAGTTTGTTATCCAGACCGATGCGTCAGGATATGGAATTGGAGCAGTGTTGACACAGCCGGACGAGAAGGGAGAAAAGGTGATTTGTTACCTCAGCCGGTCCTTGACCAAACAAGAAAGATTATACACCACGACTGAAAGAGAGATGTTAGCATTGGTTTGGGCTATTCAGAAGTTGCGCCCGTATATAGAGGGTATACCATTTACAGTCATAACTGACCACTAGAGCTTCAAACGGCTCTTAAATTTAAAAGATCCCACTGGACGTTTAGGCCGCTGGGCA
>JAEQML010084375.1:0-10151 GCA_016904865.1 Pissodes strobi | reverse complement strand
CACGTCGGCATATTAGAGCTGTTTTGCTTAGTGTACGGAGGTCTTCTCGGCTGTTTGTTTCGACCATAGAAGATTGAACAAGGTCTTTCATAGATTTAGTGCAAAAAATATTATTACGATAACCAACTTCCTCAACCAAAATTAATTTAAACCTGTCTAATATAGCATTCTTCAAACGTGTTCTATTAACAACGAGGATATTGCATTGTAAAGCCTTTACTATCATATATAGACTTGAGTTAAAAATACGTTTTTCCGGAGATTAGTTATTCTTCTACCATGCTACTAATTTCCTCAATTAATCTAGCACTGTTATCATCACTATTTCCTTAATTATTTTGTTTTGAGAGCTTCCCGTATTGACGATTGAAGTTCACCAGACAAGAAGTATGGTATTTCAGGTCATTGGAAACCACATCTCCACCCGATAATTCCTTAATTATATAGTGGTCATTTAAAACAACTGCGTTTTGGAGTAAACTTTCTGTCAAGTCATCGTTTTGGAAACAATGAAGGGTATTATTTTTAGTGCTTTCTCTCCTACAGAAGATGCAGCTGACCCTACTTTCCAATCGTATGTTTGTCATTGCACTTTTAGTAATATTTCTGCTATTACTTGAGCTTGTGTTCCTTCGTTTATCTTCACGAATATTCCTCCGACAATTGGAGTGCCATTTTGCTTGATTAACTTTCAAGATATTGGCATCTAGAACTGTTTCTGGCAATTCGAAAAGTGTTGTTATAGTTGCATTCTTATAATCATTGATGAAGAGTTCATACGCTCCTCTTATTGCGATAGTGCCCTTTAGTAAAGCTGTGAATTTAAGCGTGTCTTTGGTTTTGATTTGACAAATTATACAATTACTGTAATTGACCTCCGCCATTCTGCAAAAAAAGTGTTAATTGATATTTTGTTTCAAACTCTTATGTAAGAGATCCTTGTTATCAAATATGTTACGCGATTGGGAGCGCATTTTGGAATTTTGCTACATAGCGCGAAAAAACTATGTGAGGGTAGTATCATAAAATAAAAATAGAAAGGGGATAGGTGGTCATTTTTTTTGAGGGAATATAGTTATCGAATTATTTTTGACATAAAATAGAAACATGTAGGTTGTTTATTCACTTGCAATAAGAAATTAATAGCTTAAGGTTTGAAAATTAAACATCGGCATATCTTTTTAGTTCATCATTTCAGAGAAAAAGTTATTAAACATTTTTGTAGAATTACGTTGACTTTTATTTTATCGAATTATATACAGAATGTTTTAAAATATCACAAGAACGCGATGTTCATTGTTTTTCCATTTTCACCATCATAATTTGGATAATCAACACAAAAAAAATCTTTGACTAATCAATTTCTCTAGGATTTAGTATATATGTACAGGGTCATCTTTTATATTTGGACTCCTATTACAGGTAAAATCGCAGTATTAAAGAAAAACTGAGGTTTTATCAGACCCGCCAGGATGTGTCAAAGAAAGAAACAAATGATGGTCAGGAAAGTTAACATATGAACAGCAACTTTGTTAATTTATTAGAGCTTAAAATTTTCTTTTTAAAAATATATATGTTGCCTATATTTGCTTCAGCCGTTTTTGCATTATTTAGCTTTAAAGCTTCAGCATTGTCATTTTACAGGTCAAATTCAGTTTTTAGAAGTTTATTTGCGTTTACCTAGTATTCTTTCAGTTATTGTAGAAAATCCGTCCCTCTCTATAAGCGATGCTAGTAATTATTATGAAAGATCAGTGAATAAGATTATTTATACAACTCTTGAAAAATATAGCTTTCGGTCTTTTTAAAATAACACCTGTACAACAATAAGAAAATTGGCTTATGCAATAATATGATGCAGGGGTTTGTTTAAAATAACAATATATTTAGAAATATTCTCTGGACAGATGAGGCGTCGTTTACTGTAGCAGGAATGTATAATCGCAATAATAGTCACATTTGGGCGTACTTCAATGATTCAATCCATGTTTGGTGTGTAATTTAAAAAAACAATTAATTGGCCCTATCCTGTTCGATTGAACCTTCAAAATGATGTCGAAGACTTTTTAGAAATCTTATCTGGCAGACAATATAACAGTATAATATGGCACCAAGATGGCGCACCGCCACATAATTTTGTTATGGTAAGAAACTATCTTAACAACAGATAAAATTTGTGGATAGGAAGAAATGGAAACATAGAGTTGGTGGCTAACAGCCTAAAAGGTGAGGTATTATCGTAACAGAAGCAGACATATAATAAGAGAAAATAATATTTCATATAAATCGTTTGACTAACCGTTGATAGGCATTTTATTAGCAAGTCTGTAAATAAATTAGAAATAGACTAGCAAATGACGGTCGCCATTTTAAACATTTGTAGAAATATAGTTTATGACTTTTTTATTTATAGTAATACTTTCAGTCATTATTTGACATCTGATTATTATTATTATTTATTTTTTGCAAATGTCAAAATCTTACATTAATGGCCGATTTTAATTGTTGTTCGCTATGATTTCATGGCACACTGTGCTAATCTATTCTTGATTTCTATAATGTAAAAATAGACAATGCTGAAGTTTTAAAGTTAAATAATGCAAAAACGGCTGGACCAAATATAGACAACCTATATATTTTTGAAAAGAGAATTATAAAACTCTAATAGAATAACGAAGTTGATGTTTATTTGTTTCTTTTTTTGGCAGATTCTGGCCGCTCAGATAAAACTCCAAAACTTTTGTATATTTGAAGTTTTTCTTTAAAGCTTACGGTTTCCCCAGGAGTCCAAATATAAAAGAAGACCCTGTACAGGGTGTCCCATTCTCATTGTAATTGCGAGGTATCTCTGTTATTAGTAAAGTTATGGGGATGAAGTTTTCTCAATAGTGTGCTACTTTTATAAATATATTTTTATAGATCCCTTGGTTTTTGAGATACAGGACAAAATAATAAAGTAGTCATTTCTGGGCACTCGTCGATCTCGGTTACTCGCCATAATAGCGAAAAGGTGAAAACGGATTCATATAATTTTTTGTGTAGAATGCAGTGGCGTACGGACTTTTATTGCTATAACCGCTGCTCAGAAATAAGGTGAACTTATTTTTTTTTTAATGGAAGATATTCATGGATAAAATGATAAGTTTTGACCGGTTTATCTTTAATAGTTCTTAGGAAAATAAATAAAAACAACGCCTTAGAAAGAGAAAAGTTTATCCACTTTTATTCCCAAGAAATAATATTCTACTACACTGCTTCTTATGGGAAAGTTTTTAATTCTCTTAAAAACTGTTAAAGATAAAACTATCAAACCTTATATCATTTTAATTTAATTAGGCTATCCAATGAGCTAATAATATTCTGTTCCATTAAATAACCTTATTTCTCAAAAAGAGTCGCATCTAGAAAAAAAATCCACGTACCAACGGCACTGCATTCAACGTAAAAAACTGTATAAGAATCCGTTTTCATCTTTCCAATATTATAGATTAACCGAGATAGAAGGTGTGACCAGAAATGATAACTTTTTAGTTTCGTCCTATATCTTAAAAACAAAGGGAGCTATGAATGTTTACGGTATCATTCGTCTCACTCAAAAACAGCACAGTATCGCGAAAACCGCACTACCGTAACTAATAACCAAGATACCCCACAATTTTCTACGAAAATGGGACACGCTGTACAGGATTATTGATTATAAATGGGCAAATGCCTTATTTTATTTATTTATTTTCATTATTTTTAGAGATTTTTTTATCAAGCTAAACTAAATAAATCAGTAGTAAAAAGTACGGAACGGTTAATTTTTCGCCAGAATCGCAAAAGATAAATCGATGAAAATTGGGATTTAAGGGTTTTGAAAGATGTTAAAATTAAAAATTGTATCATCAATCTCGCCACATTTCTCAGATTCGCTCTACATCCAGTAACTTCGTAAATTTAAATGTAATATGTTATTTATATTTATTGCAATAGATTTTAAAATCGTATTTTTACTATTCCTGAGATATGACAACTGCATTTTCAGACAAAGTACCTGTACGGTGCATTTATTCCAAAACTTATGAGCGCATTTTCATGAACCTTGATACCGAGGGGTTCCTGGACATGCCGAATTCAAACATTGTATTAGTAACGTTGCCACATTTCTAAATTTCGCTCTACATGCAGTAATCAATCAATCAATCAATCATCAACTTTATTTTCAATTACATTATGTATGGATTTCTTATGATTACGTATGTAACATATTGCTCGCAGAGCTCCTAAGGCTAGGTCCTAATCCTCTGCACACTCTCCGCGATACAACTCTTTGCGGATCTGTCACCACGTAAACACAGGCAATTTAGTATAGGTTTAGTATTCAAATTACATGGGCTACGGCCCTTCAATCGTATTGCGTTTAGTTGTTAAAATTTCATGTGTTGGTAGCAACTAAACGCAAAACGCAGTAATTTCGTAATTTTAAATGGAACATGTGTCGAATTTTGTAAAAACCCAAAATTTTAAAGTCGTATTTCTACTATTTACTGAGATATGGCAACACCGAATTTTTAGAAAAAGTGCCGAAAAGGTGCATTTATTGTAAAACTGCGAGCTGTTTTTACCATGGAAATGTTTAATAATTTTAAGTACTGGTTTTAGAATTATATACTTCAGAATGAAAAAAAATCATGATTCTTATTTGAACTTTTTGTTCTTATACGTTTTGAAGCAAAATAAACAATTTTTGATAGAATTTTTTTTTATTTGTCAGTAAATTTTTAGAAAATATCAGATTTTGCAAACAAAATTCTGTATAAATAATTTTTTTTATTACATTATTACTAAGAAAAAAATGACATAAAAACATATTATTGTATTACAAAACGTAACATCGGTATTCCTACCATAAAAAATAATGGAGGTATTCTTACTTTAAAAAAAGAACGCTAAATATTATGTTTGCTAAAAATAATAAACTGAAGTTAACTATTAATTTGTTGATGTTTTATTTACTTTCTTATTAGTTTTTGAAACCTTGGAATCAGCTTTTGTTTTTGCAATGTTTTTTTTTTGAATTAGCAAACACGGTTGCGTTATTATATTATTTGAAAAAAGTGCGAATAAAGGTAATATCCACAGCAGGCATAAACTTAAACAGCTTTGTGAGATCTGCAACTTTTGCAAATGGTAGAAGACATTTTTTAGGTTCTGGTGAAATTGTTATTGCCGGCACAACTGAAGTAGTCATTGTTGCTCTGGTTTTGCTTGATGAATTGATGGGGACTTCAGTAAAATTTTCATCGTGATGATGGAGTTTATACTACAATTTAGTGGGTAATCTTTGACAATACATTACTTGTTTTAAAGAAGCATAAGGGATTTTTTTTTTTTTTAATTTAAGGTTTGCGATGCTTCTTTATACTGATAGAAATTTTTATGAGTCATGTGAAATACCTTAAAAGGATGTCTTCAATTTACAGTACCCAGATAACGCAACAATACTAGAGGGCTGAAAATTTCTACGCTCGAAAGCTTCCTCTGGATTTGGCTGTGAATGTTGTCGACTTCTTGTATGCCACTGTGCCCTGGTTCACAGAATTTTTGTATGATTTCCTGAATATTTTTCTAAGAACTTCATAAGGGCCAAACTCATGATCGAGTTTTTATTTTGAGGCACGCAAGAATCCGACCAGAGGATCATTTTGTTAACATAATGAAAATCTTTCACCACCCTTTCTAATATTTTTATTAAAGCAGATGCAATATCATTGCCTTGCCTACCGTGGGTACCCTCGCTTCATATACAACAATATGCTTGCTTATCCAAGTTACAATGTGCTGTTAAATTATACGTGTTTAATTTTCGACTATAGAAAAAACATGATATATTACTTTGCGGTAGTGCGAAAACATTCTCCATGTCAAAACATACGATAGCGGTTAGCTCATCTTCATTTTTCCTGTCCATATCACGAACTATTTTGGCCGATCTTTTACCCTATATGTGGTTTTCAAACTTAATTTTCTGGTCTGCAATTTCGGTGCCTCGCTTTTGAATCAACAGGTACTCTTCGCAAGTGTCGCATCGATCTTTTTTGAGTTTCAAAAAATCTATGTTGAATTCATAATTGAAAATATACACATAATAGTGTTTTTTGACTGGTTCTATTTGATTTTCATTGCAATATTCAACATAGAGGTTGTATAATTTACCCATATTTAAAGTAGCTTTAAAATATTCTTTCTTGCAGTCCATTCTGCATTAGTGGGAGTTAACTCGGGGAATGCTGTTAATATAATTTCGAACATGTTGTTTACTAATCTCACCGATGACTTTTTTAGGATGGCGACCCTGCTTAGAAGGTAACGGAATTCCTGTGACTGCATTTTTTTTTGTTCTGGTGAAAATAATTTACTCTATTGACTCACATCCAAAGTAGCAAGAAAAAATGTCTTTCTCTCTGTGTCATAGAAGTTCAATTTGGCGTCATTAGAAAGGCCCCAAAATCCGTTAAATATGTCTTCCCTTTCTTGTAAACAAATCTTTTTGGCGCATAAATACTTGCACTTAGTTTCGCAGTCTTTCTTTGTTTTTAAACATCTTGCTTTTCGCATTTTACCTTTCATCTTCATATTCCCGACCTTCCTGACACGCCTTGCTATTTACATTCATTTTCCCAGTGTCAGGTTGTCTCTTACGTTTCCTGGTTAGCTGCTTATTTTCATCACAATTCATGTTATTTTTCTTTTTTGTCTGCTGTTTAATGTGACGCTTTTTTGAATTGGAGGCGCTTTATCTACTTCCAACTTTTCTGCGTTATCTGGTTCTATTCTCTCTTCTTCTTCGGTAGGCAGCCCCTTTCTCTTCACGATTAACCTTCTCTTCTTCGGAAAATGCATCCTCAGTATCTTGATCAGAATCTGTAAATATAAAATGCATTTTGCTTAGTCAAAAATATTTCATATTTAATTTGTACCTGCAACTTACCATTATGCAAACGGAGATCCTCTGTTTCTGAGTCCGATACGGTGTAATATGGATCACGAATGGAATCATCGCTGTCTTCAAAATAAGGAAAACCGCCACTAAAACAAAATTATTTGCTTAATAATCGATATCAACATACAGAAAAGGACAAAATGAGGCGAGTTGAATATAAAAGTCTTAAAATTACATTGTTCTAACAGCCAATGTAATTGGAAGAAATGTAAGGTTATAATCACATACTCTAAAATAAAATTAAATAAACTAGCTTCTAAATGTAGTCAATATATTATTAAATAATATACACATTACTTACGGGTCAAGTTTACTATTTCAATCAAAATTTCGCAAAATTGCACTAGACAAACACGCCGCGTTTATTGCTACTACTTGCAGACAAAACTGAAACAGCAAACATTATATTGTTTTAACAGTACAAAATTCTCTCCTCTCATTGGTTGGGCTATGAGAACATTATAATACTACACGGTTTTTAAATATCAAATTAATTTATTTACTTATTAAAGACTGTAAGTCACAGATACCACATTTCTAATTTGTCCTTGGGGATATAAAACTCCTCCAGGATTTAATTTATTAATAAGATCAAAATTGTTCTCGTCGATAAATTGCTCGTCATATAAATTTTTTTTACAGCTGTCACATTTTAGTTTTTTTAACGTAATGTCTCAACAATAACCACCTAAATATGTAATTAACGGCAATACATCTTTGATATCCTGAAAGTGATAATAATTTATTAAAATTTGAGACAATAAACTTTTAATTTGGGAAAAGTCTTGTTGAGAGCAGTTTTCATCTAGTTCATAATCAGGTAACTCATAGAACCTATTAACATTAACAGGACCAAAACTGGAGAACGAAGTGACTGAATTCTAATACCCGTTTGTACCGTTTGCCTAAACAGCGTTTAAAATATTAATCACTGATTAATTTGTAAAATTTCTTGTGCCGTCCATTAAACATTGTTTAGCAAGCAGTAAACGGTGATTAAATTAAACACTAATTTTTGGTTAATTAAAGATGGATTAGTTTTAATTGTAGATGTGCGCAGTCGTACCTACCTAGTACGAATTTTTGACCTCAGTTTTTGTTCATGTTTTGTTTTTACCGTCGATTAGGAAAGAGTTTCTCTAAGATTTTCAATTTTCAGTTTCAATTCAAGTGGTTTTTCTGCAGATAATAGATTGGAAGAATTTTGTTTTTCTTTTTCTTTTGCTGTGGTTTAATTATTATTATCAATCACCTAAAATGGATTTCGATGAGTTTGATGACGATTTCTTTATGAACGACGACTTGGATATTTTAGATATGTTGACTTTGGATTCCTTCGCAAGATGTATGAAAGAAAAACATAATTTTGAGGAAATGGATCATTTAACATTTTTCAGGCGTTTTCGTTTAATGGAAAATAGTGTGTTGCATTTGCTTGAACTAATAGAAGGTGACTTGGAGTGTGATAATAATTTGTAAGTAAATGATTTACTTAAATGTGTATGTAAAGTTTTGATTTGTTATGTTTAATTTTAGAAACAATAGCATGGCACCCATTGACCAGTTATTAACGGCTCTTAGGTTTTATGCTAGTGCAGGGCATCTGGCTACAGTGGCTGATTTTACTGGAATGGATATATCTACGTCCTCTAGAATCATTGCGAAGGTAACTCTGGTCATTGCAAGATTATATCCACAGTTTGTAAAGATGCTCACCCAGGATAATTTGGTTAAAACGCAAAGTGTTTTCTACCACATTGCCTCATTTCCTCGGGTAATTGGCGGTGTTGACGGAACACATATAAAAATACAATCTCCTGGTAAGCACATTTTAGGTTTACAGCTAGTTTTAAATTAAATTTCATATTCATGTATCTTTTAGGTGGTGAAGACCCTGAGGTCTTTCGAAACAGAAAATGGTATTTTTCCATTAATGTGCAACCAACTTGTAATTCTGAGGCTGCTAGATGTTGTAGCCCGATGGCCAGGGTCTACCAATGACTGTACAATATTCAATAACACCAGATTAAGAAGGTGATTAGAAAGTAATGAGTTTCCAAATTGCATATTATTACGTACGCAGATGCATGATTATAAGCTTACATGATTCAAAGTAAGAATTGTCTTTTATGAAAAACATTTACAATTTTACAGAAGAGATGACGGGCTTTACTATTTTTTAATTTTATTATGGGTGATATTGATTATGCAGTAAGAAACTACTTTCTGACTCCTTTAGTTAATCCTGTGTTAAGAGGCGAGAGGCTATATAATGATGCGCATATCAGAACTAGAAATGTCATCGAAAGATGTTTTGGAGTATGGAAGAGGAGATTTCCCGTTCTAGCCTATAGATTACGTTTAAAACTTAACACTATAGTACAAGTGATAGTAGCAACTGCAGGTCTCCATAACTTGGCAAAGGATATGAAAGGAAGAGCCTCCATTACCTGGAGATATTAATGAGGAAGAATTAAATTATCTCATTGCTGTAGGTGAAGCTGCAGACCTTCCAGACTCGAATGAGAATAATATTAATAATCACTTCAGGGCTCAGTTGATAAACGATTATTTTTCTAGACTTTAGGTTATTCCAAAGAATTTAAATCAATTAGTGATAAAAAATATTTTATATTAATTTTAAAAATTGTTAAAAGAATATTATCTTCAGTACCTGTATTCATTTGTGTTCTATAGTCAGTATAACCTGGCAACGTGAAAACTCAGCGAAAACACTTAAATAAAAGTTATTTTTTATTTTGAAAAGGTGTTCTTTATTAATTAAACGGTGAGAGACCTAGATATGTTCTATATTGTTGTGAAGGATTCATGTTTTACCTTAAGATTGTTTGGGTTTTCTCTCCAATTAGAGCCGCTTGCTCTGGCTCCAGGGTGTAAACAGCACAAGTGCTAGTTAAGTGACCCTAACGAAGCTGCAAAAAATCAACGGAAAAAGGGGCGAAATACTCAACGTTTCGGGGAACAAATCTGTCCCCGTTGTCAAGAACGCTAAAATCTAAAAATGAAAATGGTTAGTAAATACAATAAAACAGTAAAAAGCTCTTGCAGATTGTCAAGCTTTGAACTGACTTTGACAAGATGACAATTAATATCATAATTGTCATCTTGTCAAAGTCAGTTTAAAGCTTGACAATCTGCAAGAGCT